>JAADVY010000814.1:0-12128 GCA_023336035.1 Pythium plurisporium
CGGCGCTCCTGCGATGCCTGCACACTCGATCTCACGGAGGATCTTCCGGGCGGCTGCCCAGCAACCGAGCCGCGCCGCCTCGTTGAGCAGCTCTCTCCAGTGCAGTGGCGGCAGCGGCGCGTCCCCGTGGAGAAGCCACAGTACGAGCCCACGGAAGTCCGCGTCGAGCGCAACAACCGCAAGCCGCACAGCCTCGTCTACCCCCAAGAAGCCTGTGACGCGGCGCCGCACGTCGTCGTCGTGCACGAGCAGCGGCAGCAGCGACATTCGCATCATTGCATTGGTGTCTCTTGGTGAGAAGATCGGACTCCAACACAAGACCGACTTCTATTCGGATTTGTTTGCCCTCGCGATTGTGGGTTCAACTGCCCTCGGTATAGTGACTACCGGATCAGCTCTTTTGGCCTCGCTCCTTGCAAATCGAATCGGAACAGGAGGGCCACAGACTGTGGCACAGGAGGAACCGTGGCACGAGAACTCCTTCCTCTGAGAAGGGGGAGAGGGGGACTATCGGTGGTGACTGAAAATTTTGAACCGTGCTTTGCATCGTCCCACACTCGCTGGAAATATTCCCTCACGCATCCACTACAGTGCGTCCGGGGTTTTGGTGGGAATCCTGCAGCGACCACCACTGTGGCTACGGTTTCCCCTCTGCAACGAACCCGTGGGCTGGTGTAGCGTCCCCCATACAATGGCCGAGTCAGATATTCAATCGCGCTGGACGAATCACTGGATTCTTGTGACCACGGCGACGTCAGCCGGGCGTCATCATCTTCAACCATCGTGAGTTGCATTACAACAGTATCGAATAGTGAACGGTCTATTATTCGAGATATATCGGTAAACAGGTCCGCCACCTGGCGCGAGTGACATCTTAGGCCACTTCAATAGTGACATTCAGGTCAGCAGGGGCATTGTCTAGCCACGTCGAAAAAAATATGGACGTCGGCCACGCTGCCGTCGGCGCGGATGAGCGAGCCGTGGAAAGCCGCTCGTTCGCAGCTGCGGGACTCGCTGCCGCGTCTGTGATCAGCCCGAATGGTAGCGCCTTTCGCGGCGCATCGAATGCGGTCATTGTGGATCTCGGAGGCGCGCTACAGCCCGAGCAAAACGGCGTGTTCGCCAAGGGCACGGAACACGGCGAGCCGCACTTGCTGGTGGAGATGGCCCCCATGAGCATCGAGCCGGCACCGTCTAGCAACCGGACGCTCCATGGCGCCGTGATGGCCGGCGTTGCGCTCTCGGACTCGGCGTTTGCGGCCTCCATGGCCTCGTTCACGTCCGATCTGCAAGCCGAACTGTCACGACTCACGACCGCGAACGGCCCCGTCGCGTCGCTTGAATTCGACCAGCCGAGCACGCAAGAAGCAATGGTGATGGCCAACACCAACCAGACCGACGGTGTGCTGTCTGGGCAATGTACGTCTTGCTTCGCGTTGCTCGAGATGGCGTTCCCCGAGGCGTATACTGCGACGACGGCAACGTTCTGCCTGTGCTGTCGAAGGCCACTGCCGTTGCCCGCGATCGAGTATGTGCAAGAAGAAGACGCGGCGTTCCCGCGGTGTGGCCCGTGCATGCTCGCGCGTCTGCCGACCAAGCCAGTGGTTGAAGAAGAATGGTGGCCGACCCAGTACAAGCACGCGCTACTGCGTGCGGTCGAGTCCAAGCTCTGGTGCAAGCTCATCGAGGTCGGAAACCTGCCGCAGTCGGGCGAGTCGGCGCGTCACCAGTTGTACCACCGACGGAATCAGCTCGAGAATGCACAGCGTGTCCACGAACACAAGACGTTGGAGGCCGTACGTGGCAGCGAACCCCTCACGAGCGAGATTGTTGACGGGCTCTTTCGTGAGTGGCGAGACCTCCAAGCACGCGAGGATGCGGAGAATTTTCGGATCATCGTGTTGCTCAGCAAGTGTCTCCAGGAGATAGGCCGCGGTGTGCCGCCCGAGGTCGGTGAGGCGCTGCAGCTGTGTCGAGGACGGGATATTCGCAGCGAGCACCAAGCCGCCAAGCTCGCGTCGTCGTTGTTGATACCCGTGCAGTGCGGATGCTGCCCAGCGGTGCTCTCTATTCCTGCGCCGTCCGGTGTGCCTCTACCCAACCCGTGCTTTTGCTTTTGCTGCGCTCGCATGGTCCCCGAGTCGCTCATGTACCAGCCCGAGAACGCGAGTCGGCCCACCAGTGGTGATCTGTGTCTTGATTGTGCGGCAGCTCACGACGATCTCGAGCGCAAGTGGTTTCTCGTGTCTGCGTCACCGACGATGGTCGACTGGCGACGTCACAAAGTTGTGCAGGGTCTAGAGCGGCAGCTCAAGCGCGTACGCGATAGTACAGCAGCAGCATATAAAGCCGGATGCGACTCGGAGAAGGACATTGCTCGATGGCGGGTCGCCGATGGAGCCGCCATCCAGTGGCAATCACGAACAGAGAAGATCCGTAGTGAGCAGCGTGCCGTCCTTCGCCGTGGATGGACACCCGTTGCGGACAGTCGGCAGAGCTATAGTGCCCAGGCCGAGTATGAGAAGAAGTTTGTCGTCGCTATTCCTCCCCTACTCAAGGTTCTCGCGAATCTACTGGTGCGTCAGCGGATTGCTCTTGGTGGCGACGATGCTCATACAGCTCTGAAGCGCTCGGACAGCATGGACGAGCCAAGAAGCGACGAACGCGATCTGAAGGTCCGTAAATTCTGAAACCACCGTCACTCAGGACAGCTCGAATCTGGAGGTGACCTGCTCGAAGCTCGTCCCTGTTACCACGCATCATACGATGTCCCGCAGCGAATGTGTGTTTGCTTTTCACGTCAGTCCAGCGTATCTAATATTTATGAACGGATGCCACCAGAATGACGAGTGAGACGGAGTGGCAGCAGTTAACCACGAGTCCATTGCATGTGATCACAACTCGACCAGATGAAGTACGCGATGTAAAAAGTAAACATATCCAGGTTGCGGTCACGATTTTTAACAACATGGTGGCAGTACGTGTGCAATTGAAGGCCGCATATATGGCTGAAGAGAGTTACCAATCAGATTGATCTCTTCTGTTACAGTAGCAGGAGCTGCTGGTCCATTCGGCAAGCCAGCGAAATTTTCAGGAGGACGAGCAAGCCGTTCGGTGAAAAAGTGGTGGAGATCGCAACCTCACAACCGACGGGAGACGAGGAGCTCAGCAGCCACGTGACGTGGCAAACCGGGCCAAGGCCGTGCGTGTTCGCGATCATCTCACACTGACCATATGTAGCCATGTTCGCATATTGTGGTGACCTCAATCTCATATAAGAGCAGTCGACGTTGGAGGGGATCCCCTTGATATTCAATACCATTTCCGAGAGGTACTTAGTCACCGTCTTTCGTGTGAGGGCCAGCGAGAAACCCCTGTTGTTGTCACATTGGAGAGACTGGAGAAATCCCCCCTCGCGACGGCCGCAACTTGATGGCGCCGCTTCTGCGCTTGCTGCGCGTCCCGCGGCGGTGGTCGGCGCTTCTTCTTCTCGCTCTTCTCGTGCTGTGTCTCTCTGGCTACGTGCTCGCGGTGGAGCGGTCTCCGCAGACCGCCCACAGCGATCAGGAGCGCGATTCTCCCGAGGCATCTCCATCACACAAGACGCCATCCGAGCAGGATCCGCATGAGCAATCCAGCGACGCCACCGCGCCAGCGAGCAGCTACGACGATCCCCAGAAGCCTCACGAGCCGGTGGTCGTGATTGAGCTCGCGACGAGCGACTACGACGGCGACGTCAAGTGGGAGACTGCGCGGTCCTCGCATCTCAGCGGCGCGAGCGAGACGCGCGCGTTTGCGCCGCGTGGGCCCACGCCGACGCTGGCGGAGCGGCAGCAGTTTGTCGAGCGCATGCAGGCGACACTCGACACGCTGCTCGCGCGGTACGAAGCGCAGGGCACGCACGTGCTCGAGGGTGAACACCAGACCATCAACGAGTTGCGTCAACTGATTGAGGAAGCGGCGCCGCTCATGACGGCGGAGCTGCTGCAAGAGCTACCGGAGCTGTACGAGCAGCTCGTGGACGCGCAGACGCTGGCAGAGGATATTCTGGACGAGAGCGACGACGAGATCCCCGAGGAGGATCTCCAGCAGGCGTTGATTCACGACATTCAGCCGTCGGACGCGTTTCTGGACATTGAAGACCGGATCCTCGACGACGGACTCTCGTACGAGTCGATCGAGGCGCTGCGGCGACTCGCACGCGAGCAGAGCGACGTGTACGCGCACGAGACGCTCGCGTACATTGAGTTTTTCGAACCGAACGCGACCAACAACAGCGACTTTTCCAGTGCGTTCGCGCATCTTCGCGTCGCGACGGATGCCGGTCGAGGCGTCGCGAGCAGCTTGCTGGCGATGCTGAGCCTCATTGACTTTGGCACGCCCCGCAATGCATCGCTGCCTCGCGATGAGCGACGCAAGATCGCCGAAGAGTTTTTGCTGGACCTCGCGAGGGAACAAGACTTTACGGCGTCGCTGGTGGTGGCGTACCGCATGCTCACAGGCGAAATGACGGGCGTTTGGCGAGATGACACGTGCCAGAATGCCGTTCAGTATTACTACCGATGCGCCGAGTCGAACGTGAACCAGCTCGTCGATATGGGCGGTGAGCGAGGGCCCGACTTTGGGCGGCTGTCGGAAGAATATGAAGCGGCGAGCGGTGTGCTCGGCGAGCAGTTTGCCGACGATGCTGTGCAGCGATTTGAGTACTTTCGATCGATTGCCGGAAATCCCATGGACGAGCAGTGGGTCGAAGCCACCGAACGACTGGGCGAGATGTACTTTTACGGCGACGATGCCGCCGGGGTTCGCCAAGATTATGCACGTGCGACCGAGTACTTTCGAGTCGCGGCCGATGCGGGCGAGCCCATCGCACAGGCCAACTATGGCATGATGCTCGCTCAAGGGATCGGCACCAAGCAAGACAATCTCACAGCGCTCCGGTACTTTGAGCGAGCGGCGGCACAGGGAAACGGGTTTGCGATGCACGGCATTGGTGTCATGTACCTGACGGGCGCTGGTGTGAGAAAGAACGAGACGCGTGCGTTTGAGTTGTTCCAGAATGCTGTCGAGTTTGGGTACATTGAGGCCCACGCGTATTTGGGCTCGGCGTACCTGCACGGACGTGGCGTCGAGCGGAACGAGACGCTCGCGTTTGATCATTTCTCGGAGGCCGCGACGACCGAGTCGAGTCAGGCACTGTTCAATCTGGGCGTGATGTACTATCGCGGCGCGGGGACCAAGCTGTCGTGTCCGCTTGCCGTCGAGAACTTTCGCCGCGTCGCAACCCAACCGGGTTTGCTTGCCGATCTGCCGTTTTCCATGGAAAAGGCGTACGACTGCTACAAGCAAGGCGATTACTTGCGCGCCTATTTGCAGTACCGGCTACTGTCCGAGTTTGGGTCGGAGGAAGCACAGACCAATGCCGCTTTTATGCTCGAGCAGTTTGGTGACCACATCTTTGTGTTAACTGCTGATGGGGACACCAAGTCGCCAGGTCCCGTCTGGATGGGTGACCCCAAACAGCCACTCGTCGAAGCCATGGCGTTGTATGAACGGGCAGCGGCGCTAAACGACACCGAGGCGATTCGGAAAACCGGCGCGTGCCACTACGAAGGATGGCACGACGTGTGTGAGAAGAACTCCACGCGAGCGATTGAACGCTATGAGAAGGCTGCCAATCTGGGCGACGCGGAGGCTGCGTACAACTGTGGAGCGATGTATTCGATGGCCGATGGTGTGAGTCGAGATCTGGACGAGGCCAAGGTATGTACCTATTATGTCGTTCGATTGCCTGATGACTCTGGGTGCTGACGTATATCCTGTTTGTTTCCTTGTGTAGCGATTCTTCTCAATGTGTGCTGAAGCGATGTTTCCGGAAAACGTACCGTGTGCATTGGCTCTCTGGGCGTTGAATTTGGCCGTGACGGTCCGCGATATAGCCGAGCGGATCCTCGCCCTCGCGCCCCCACCACTGCGGTCGATGCTTGCATTGCCGTAACTTATTAATCAAATGGAAAGCGTTCGTTAGAGTCAACATCTACACTGTAGTGGCAAAGTCATGGACGATATCCAACAAGATGCATGGTCGCAACATACATTATACATCATCTGCGACTGATTTCTGTTTCTTGAACGGAAGCATGGCATCCAGTGTGTGCGCACTGCATGCGGATCTAAGAAAGACATTTCGCTGGAGAGGAATCTGAGACGAGATCAGTTTTCATACTGTTTCGTAAGACTTGCCCTGCCACGAACGCTTCTTTTTTTTGATGCCCGTAGCGTTGGATGTCCGCATCGCAGCGTGGTGACGCTTCTTGGACTGCCACCATTTTCGGCATTCGTCGAAACACAGCACGGACGAAGCGATTGAGCAAACGTAGAACAGGTCACCAAGTGACAGTGCCTCGGTCTGAAAAGTTGCTTGCAGGGGAGGAAAGTAGATTACAAGCAGTTGGCCCATCTGAATAGAATCACAGAAACAGTGAGTAATGAGCCTTCTCCAAACAGTATCATCGCCATAAACTTACAAGTGATGCACCAACCGCATACGCGAAGAACGTGTTCGAAAGGATGCCAATCTCGAAAATCGACTTGTCATCGGATCGGCACGACAGAGCATTAAACATATCGAACATCACAAACGTCGTGAAGCTCATCGTCCGATCACGTCGACTGACAGTGCCATCCACTGCAAGTTCCTTGTAGAACACAAACAGGGTCCCGCACACAATGAAGCACGCCGACGAGAGGATGCGCTTGATCATGGGGCGAGTGATGATGTCTGCGTCCTTCGATCGCGGGCCTTCACGCATGACATCAGGGTCAACAGGCTCAACACCAAGACTCTGGGCGGGCGGACCGTCCATAATGATGTTGATCCAGAGAATTTGCATGGCGTTCAACGGCGATGGCAGATTAAACAAAGTCGAAATGGCAATCAGGCACAGAGCGGAGATGCTTGTGCTCAGCTGGAATCGGAGAAAGTGCTTGATGTTGTGGTAGATCGACTTGCCCTCTTCCATGGCGTTGAGAATCGTCGCAAAGTTGTCATCCAGAAGAATCATATCCGAGGCTTCCTTGGACACATCTGTTCCGCTGGTGCCCATGGCAATACCAATGTCGGCTGCTTTGAGGGCCGGAGCATCATTCACACCATCGCCAGTCATAGCGACCTGAAGGCCAGCTTCCTGAAGGGCACGCACAATCTTGAGCTTGTGGCGAGGGCATGTTCGATAGAATACGGCAGTCTTGAGAATGCGTTTCTCCAGCTCCATCATATCCATGATCTCAAGTTCCGTGCCTGAAACGGCGAAATCATCAGGGTTCTCACCGTCACCGAAGTGTTCGGACGTAATGATACCAACTTTGCTGGCAATAGCGATCGCGGTTTCCTTCGAGTCACCTGTGAGCATGATTGTGCGAACACCGCTCGCTGACAGAGCATGGATGGCCTTCTCAACGCCAGCACGAGGAGGATCCGAGATGCCCACAAGCCCCGAGAACACCATACCACGATCTGAATGCTCACCAAATGACATCGCAAGCACTCGTAAGCCCCGCGATGCCATCTGGTTCGACTCCAAATAGATCCGTTCTCGGTCACTCGCTGTCATATCCTTCAGACGACCACAATTATCCTCAATCTTGTCACACCGCGACAGGATGGCCTCGGTCATTCCCTTCAGGTACCACTTGCGGAATCCATTGTGCTCACAGCAAACTGCCATCCACTTCTTGTCAGAGCTGAACGGGACTTCACTCACACGGCTGTGCAGCTTCATCACGGTCTCGTTGATCCCGATCTTTTGAGCACACATCAAGACCGCGCCTTCCGTTGCCTGCCCAATGACTTCGCCATCCGTGATTGCGGCGTTGTTGCAAAGAGCCCCTGTGAGTAAGCAGTGGTACACGTGTGGGTGCGAGCTCTCTGTCACAGCCTCGCCACGCATCGTCACGTGGCTGACGGGGTTGGACGGCAAGGTCAACGTGGATGAGCGCGATGCCGACGGGCGCTTGCCAACGCCATTCACTTCCGCGTACACGCTCTCGAACGGCACAAAGATCTCAATCACTTCCATCTTGTTGGTCGTGATCGTTCCCGTCTTGTCAGCACAAATCACGTTGATGCAGCCGAGCGCTTCGACCGCAGGCAGCTTCTTGACGATCGCGTGACGCTTGGCCATTTTCATCACGCCAAATGCCAGCGTGACGGTCACACAAATCGGAAGCCCCTCTGGAATCGCGGCCACGGCGAGTGAGACACCAATCTGGAGCATCGTGAGCAGTCCCTTGCCCTGCAAAATGCCAATCAAGCAGATCACCGCGATGATACTGATCGAGAAAATCGAAAGCTGCTTGCCAAGCGAGTCCATGCTGTTCTGCAGCGGCGTCTTGCGTTCTTCCACCTTGTGCATGACTTCAAACACGAGTCCAAACTCGGTCTTGGCGCCCGTGCCATAGACCACCGCACGCCCACGGCCGGCACGGACCAGTGTGCCCATGTACACAATGTTCTTGCGCTCGGCGATCGGATGTGTATGCGCGTTCTCGATCGGACTCGTGTGCTTGACGACCGGCATGGTCTCGCCGGTCAAGTTGGACTCGTCGACTTCGAGATCCACGGCTTCAATCAAGCGCGCGTCCGCCGGGATGCGGTCGCCGACGTTGACGACGATGATATCACCGGGTACGAGGTCCTTCGCAAAGATCTCGACGGTCACGCCGTCCCGCACGGCGTGGCAGCGCGGCGGCACGAGCTCTTTGAGCGCCTCGAGCGTCTTCTCCGAGCGGTACTCCTGCACGAACGCGACGGTCACGACGATCGTGATGGCCACGGCGATCGAGATCGCGTCGTCCGTGTGGCCCATCGCCACCGAGATCACGCCCGAGCCCATGAGCAACATGATCAGCGGGTCCTTGAACTGGCCGATAAACTTGGCGAGCATCGACTCTTCTTCCTCCGACTCGAGCTCGTTGAAGCCGTACTCGCGCTGGCGCTCCTCCACGTCGAGCGGCGACAGGCCATAGTGCGGGTCCACTTGCAGCTCCCGCACAATGTCGTCGTGGGCTCGCGACGAGGCGCGCAGACGCCCGCCGCTGCTGGTGCCACCAGCGTCCATGTCGATCACGGACGACGGCTCGGACGCGAGCGAGCTGAGCGAGCCTGTCGAGGCCGTGCGGGTCGACAGACTCATACGCGACGACTCGTCCATGGTGGTGATTGGACGAGACGATTGCGACGCCTAGAGAGCGACTCCGGATGCGCGACTTGCACGAGTCGCGTCTGTAGATGTGGCGCTTGACGACGCGACCGATGGCAGAGATGACGGAGACGATGCGGCGGTGGGGAGGAGCGACGAGAAGCCAACCTTCTTTGTGAGTGACTAACCTTGCCGTCCCTGAGGTAGTGGGCGTTGGGACGAGTTGGTTCGCTTCGCGTGCCTCCCAGATGGTGAGCGTTGGCGAATCTCCAAGTGTTGGGCGTTGGGAGTTGGGAGCTTTGAGTTTTTCCCCAACGACAAAGTGACGCAAGCGGCACGGGCAGCGACAGAAACCCACACTGGACTTTCGCTGAGGCAAAGTGTGGCGTTATCGGATTGGTTATAAATTTGAAAACGTTATTTGGACCAATCAAAGATGGATACGAAACGGCTTTTCCAGATGGAGCAGATCCCTGATGCTGAATTTCAGCCAATGGGGAAGTGAAGATGAGTCCAAGGAGTAGAAGATCGCATGAGATGAAGCGGCAGGCGTCGCGGTCTTCACGTGGGGGGACGCGAATGAACGGTGCGCAATGCGTGATGAGCAAACGGAACCTACCGACGCCATGTGCAGGTTCTTACGAGAAGCTTCTAAATAAGAAGATCTCAAGAGCTCCAAAGCAGTAGGAAGGGTTTCGCTGAGCACAGCCACAACCACTCGAATGCCGAATGGATCGTCGCGACTGGTCAGCCTCGCCATCCTCACAAGGATGAGATGGACACCAGGAGCTGTATGAGCTGAGGGAGCAGAGAGGTCGTCGTCTATTACATACGTAGAATCGCATGGGGTACGTTGCGTCCGCGACAGGAGCTGTAGAGCAGATCTGTTACCACGCGTGCAGAAAGATTGAACGCATTTGCCTCATGAGTCGTTGGACGCTAAAATGCAACGGTCCATGACGGCGCATTGCCAGCCGTTCATTTTGTAGGCAGTGGTGTTGTATCCGCGGCGATCGTGGCTCGTTTGATCGGCGCGTTTAGTGGGCGGTTCGCTCGCCCGACGTGTGGTAGACGAGGTTCATGTTGTGCCAGTCCGAGCGCTCGGCGATGATCTTGGCGATGTGCACGAGCTGGCGCTCATCTTCCTTGGTGAAGCCGTTCTTCTCGGGGCAGTCCATGTCGAGCACGGCGAGCAGCTCGCCCTGCTCACTGAACACCGGCACAACAATCTCCGACTCGGACGCGCTGTCGCACGCGATGTGGCCCTCGAACGAGTGCACGTCGGCGATACGCTGCACGGTCTTGGTGCGCGCAGCCTTGCCGCATACGCCCTCATCGTAGTGGATCGTGTGGCACGCCTTTTTGCCCTGGAACGGACCGAGTACGAGCACGTGGGACTCGCCCTCGATTTCCTTCGCAAGCGGACGCACAAAGTAAAAGCCCGCCCAATTGATCGCGCGCTTGGCGTCGTGGAACGCGTGCCAGATGATGGACGACACGTTGGCCGTGTTCGACACGTAGTCGCGCTGCGACGTCGTGTACGCCTCGACATCGGCGAGCAGCTCCTTGTAGTCCACGGGACTGAAGTAGTGCGTGAGCGAAGCCTCGTCGGGGCAGTCCGGGCTGTACCCGAGGTGCTCGATCAACGCGACAATGCGATCCTTGAGCGGCGAGCTCTTGGGGTTTACGGTCAGCAGCGCCACGCCGTTCTTGTACACGGCGAGACTCGGCTCAGCATCCTTCACCACGGCCTGGTACAGCACCTATAGCATACCATCGCAATTGTGATCTCGTGGTGGTTCACTCTCAGACAGAGGATGTTCGTACCAGATCATCGCGCTCGCGGAAGAGGAACGCCAACGTGTTGAGGAAGGGCTTGGTCTTGTACTCGCGGTCGCTGCGGTGGAGCAGCACGACCACGGGCTTGCTGGTCTCCTGCTGCACGAGTGACTCGATCTGAGAGAAGTCCTCCACGAGCGTGAAGAGCGCGAGAACGTCGGCGAAGTCGGCCATGGTGGAGAGAGCTGGTCGGGTTAGGAACTGCGATTATTGTTGTGGACGAATGTTGGCGGGGGCTGGTGATCTCCTCATCAAAGCGAGATGACGCAAGCGGGCACTATATGCAATATGAAAGGCTTTTGAACACACGGAAGACTTGGTTGAAGACATGGCGACTGCTCTTCATATTCGAATTTGGAGGTTTTTCGACGACCAGCAGTGTGCTCACTATTATGAGCCAATCATGTCCCTCACTCGTGCCAGGTCACCAAAAGAGACCAGGTCGACCGGGCCGGGTCGAACCGTTTCCTAGCTCCGGGTTCCACCACGAGAACCCGCCAATGTCAGAATCTGAAAGATGTTGAGCGGCCTGAATTTCTGCCAATGAACATGACATGGTCTAGCACTGCTAGACTAGCAGACAAACAAGTGTACAGTAGCAAAAAGGACTAGCAGACAAACAAGTGTACAGTAGCAAAAAGGTAAAATCAGATCTTGATAGGACACGAAACCAAGTCTGTTATCTGCCCACATTTTGCGCGGAATTGATCCACACTGCGTAAGCCCACCTGATTGGTTTATTTGCGAATTGACGAATTGCTACCAATCAAAATGTCCAGAGCAAGCCGACCTCGAACCCTATTAGAATATGGGAATTTCCGTAGATACACCTCTAGTTTGGCTCAGCTGGTCTGCCCAATGTATCAAATGTCAGGATACCACCCTCCACTCAATATCACATACCGAGTCACCAGCACTTGACAGTAGATCAACTCTCACAGGTATGATAGGTTCCCACTCAAGAAAACGGTTCTCGAACTCACGACTTGAGTGCAATGACCAGTACGATTGGTTTTTGGACAACACACCACTGAACTAACACCTTGCCATAGGAGCTTGCTACTTTAACTCAATACAGTAACCAGTGTC
>JAADVY010000815.1:0-12123 GCA_023336035.1 Pythium plurisporium
GTGGACACAGAGCACGCGCAGTCCAAGCTCACCGCGCTCGAGTCGCTGCGAGCCAAGCGGCCTCGTTTCTTGCTGGACGCGTTCGTACCGACGAGCAGTGCCGACATGACCGGTATTTCCAAGTTTGAAGAATGTCTCGAGCGGCTACTACTCGATCCAGCACGGGACCATATGAGCGTTGCGATCGACTCGGCCACGGAGAAACTTCGTCAGTTCGTCGTCGACACGGTGAAGAATGTTCCACTGGGGACGGTCGAATCCCTCATCGTGGGGGGGCGACGATTTCCAAGCTGCAGTCATGCAGTCACCGCACGCGCAAGGGCTCAGCCCGACCGGAATCCCCAATAGTCTGCAAAAAACTGCACAAGTTCGGCGATATCGTGTGGTTCCATGAGGCTCCGGGTGTAGCGGGGGACGTCATCTTCCTAGACCCTCAGCTGTGGATGCACCTCCTCCGCAATGTGGTCAACCACCGACTCGGAAATGGTGAGAAAGATCACGATGCGACTGTGTGGCAAGACGGACGGGTCACACACGCGCTATTGAGTTCGCTGGACTTGTGGCGGGATCTTGTCGCCAGCCGCGAGCTCACCCTGCGTCTCAAAACACTCTTGGTCCACTTGCGACTAGCGTACCCGGCCAGCCCCGAGGGTCTCCACTGGGACTGTGATCTCGTGTTCCCCGTGTACTGGAAGAAATGCAGTGGTCGCATGACCACTCAAGACGGCGAGCGAGCCACGGATGCAAAGATACTCAAAACCTACACGCACTGCGTCTGGTGGGAGTACGAATTCCACGGCGGACTGCCCGAGAGCATGTTTTGGGCGCTCGGTGCGGGCTGCTACTCGGCTCAGTTCTCATGCTATCGAGCGTTTGCTGCCAACGAGTTCCGTTCCCATCGAGCGGGCGAGAGCCTCACGGTCATCTCACGCACGCACGCACGTGGCGACGATCCGATTCCGTCCGTACTGCATATACAAGTCGCTGCCGTCGAGCAGTCCGTAGCGTGGCAACAGATCGTGTGGCACGCACTGAGCCTCGAGCGTTTGCTGGACGCGTACCCGGGACTCTGGGCGACTAGACGTGTGCGTACACGAGACGAGCGCCGCCATGACTTGGAGCAGCTTGTACAGGAGCGAGCCGAACGCGAGCGAATGGCCGTGGCCACCGGCATTTCGAGCAATGTGAAGGACGACTTGCTGCCGCCCTCGATGGACTGGTACACAAAGAAGCTCTGGCGTCCGCAAAAGATCGACGTTCCTGAATCCACTGAAAAGTCGTCCACTAGCCTTCCGCAGTTGGAGGCTTTGGTACTTCGATTAAGTGCAGACGTGAAAACCGTCGTCGCGGAGGAAGCCCGCAATCTTCACAGCCACGTCGACGACGTGTACAACGGACTTATCACGCTCTCTGCCGCCACGGGCAATCGCCGCGATTACCCGGCGTTGTGGACGCTGATTCGCCACCATGAAGACTTCTCCCCTGTCACGAACTACGAGCTTCAACTACGCAGTCAACTCTCGGGCAAATGCTTCCACACGCCGATCGTGATCTCGGTCGCGAACGAAGTGTTTGCCAAGTATGGCGTCGTCATCAAGGTGCGTATATGTCTCACTGTGTCGTCGATCGTGGCTCGCTCATGCTCATTTTTGCGTCTAGAAAGGGCTTTCGTTGTTGTCGACCGTTCTTCCCGATATGCTGGGCAAAGGCGTGGTCGAGGGCGTGCTCGCAGGTACGTCGTGCGTCTCAAGTTGTCGAGGTGGCGTGTCTTCTCACGGGTGATCGCTTGTAGCCGGAGGTGATCAGCTCGAGCGAGCCCACCATGTCCACAGTCTGGTCCAAGGGCTCGCGTTGGAGCGAGCAAACATCCAAATTGACATGGCGACGGATCGTTCGTTGTCGCCCGACGAGACCGTCATGCTTCTCCACGATTTGCTCCTGGTCGTGGATCCATCGTTCGAGTCCATGCGCATGTCAGCGATCTCTCGACTCGAGTGTGGCATTGTCCGCAAGACCGGTGAGTGTCTGTGGGCACAACGCGACGAGCTTCTCGCGCTCGGCGACGCCATCCAGTTCCGCCACGACCACTTCTCCTCGACGACCCCCCATTCTTCGGAATCCGATTCTGTGTCTCGACCCACCATGCGTGTTTTGCATGTGGAGAATCTACGTCGCCAACCCGCGAGTGGCGAGACGCGCTTGTGCTGTGCGTGGAAGCTGTTCAACGCCACGCACGACGAGATCGCGAGTGGCCCGACGCAACCAGCGACCATCCATGGAAAGCATTCGGCTGCGGACTGGAGCGACCAGGCTTTCGAGCTACCCGGTAGCACCAACCACCACTCCCCGAGTCCATCTTTCGTCGCTGGATGGACGTTTTTCTTCGCCGTCGAGCTTGACAGTGGCGATCGGTATGTAGTTCTTTCTTCTCTTTCTCTCATTTGGGGGGCCTTTCTCACGGGTGACTACGTAGCAAAACCGTGGCCGAGGGTTCCGTCACATTGGATCGAACCCCCCACAGCCAGGAGACGACCCACACGGTCGTGCTTTTCGCTAACCGCCTCCCCGCCGGCACACTCTGCTTCGCGTTGCACCAATAAGCGTATCCACTGATTTAAGGGATGTTCAATCGCAACATGGCTACATCTGTATCAAACACACATCACATTGTTTTAAACACTCTCGAAGCGGCGTGCCGGATTTCCTTCGATCGAAAATTGGCGTCTATCCTGCTCCATGCACTTTAGTTCCCACCGCCGCCGCTAACGCGCGTTAGACCGTGAGACCCTTAGACCCCGCCTCTAAAATCATGGACACCACAGACGCACCCCAGATCATCGAGCACATCAACAAGTCGGTCAACTTTACGCCCAATGACACCAAGTGGGTGCCGTGCTCCGCGCGCTTCGTCGCGCTGGGCATCTACCCCAGAGCCACGGGCGCGCTCTCGGTCTTCTCGCTCCAGCAGGGCGAGCTTCAGTCGGTCGCGGAGCTCGAGAAAAAAAGCGGACTTAAATGCGGTACGTTTGGCGCCTCGTCGTTAGCGGACCGCCATTTAGCGACCGGGGACTACACCGGCGTGCTGAGCGTGTGGGATCTCGATAGACCTAATGTACCGGTCTATGAGGCCCAGGCCCACACCTCGATCGTGAATGCGATCGACGGATGCGGCGGCCAGAACGTCGGCCACGGCGCGCCGGAGCTCGCGACGTGTGGCCGCGACGGCTGCATCCGCGTGTGGGACGTCCGCGTGCCGGACCCCGTGGCCACGCTCGCGCCCACGCACGCGGACGCGGCGCGGGACTGCTGGACCGTGTGCTTTGGCAATTCGTTTAATGACGCGGAACGCTGTGTGGTCGGCGGCTACGACAATGGCGACGTCAAGATGTACGACCTGCGCACAAACGCGTTGCGGTGGGAGACCAACGTGCAGAACGGCGTCGTGAATGTCCAGTTTGACCGCAAGGACATTGAGATGAACAAGCTCTTGGTCACGACGCTCGAGTCGAAATTTCGACTGTACGATTTGCGGACGTTCCATGAAGAAAAGGGGTTTGCGTACCTCACCGAGAAGGCCCACAAATCGACGATCTGGCAGGGCCGGTTCTTGCCGCAGAACCGCGATCTGTTTATGACGGGCGGCGGCAACGGCGGCTTCAACCTGTACAAGTAGTACGTGATCGTCTCATCAGCAGGAGCCGTGGAGTGGGGTGGGGGAGGAGAGGAACTAACTTTTGCGTTTTTTGTTGGTAGCCACTACCCCGTGTCGCGGACGACCACGGATGCCGAGGGCCGACTGCTCGGCGTGTGCGGCTCGGTGGAGCTGCTCAACTCGCGCGTGCTGTCGACGCAGCCCATTGTGAGCATGGACTGGAGCCCGGACCGCGAGGGGCTCTGCGTGATGGCCTCGCTCGACCAGACCGTGCGCGTGTACATCGTGTCCAAGACCCACAAATACTAATCCCTTTCGTTCACGCTGTGCTGTATATATTTCGCTATTCGACCGCTACGAGCCCGGCGGGGTTCACGTTCATATTGGTCGTCACCGGTTTGAAGCCGAGCGAACGGATCTCCTCTTCCGGGATGCCAAACTGCGTGAGCTTCTCAGTGAACGTACGCAGCGAGTCGTTGAAGGCCTTGCTTTCCTTCGCGACGCTGTATTGGAGCTCGCGGATCCGTGCGTTTCGACCGTCAAGCAGTCGATTCAGTGACTCGAGCACACGTCGTGCCTGGCTCGGGTCCAGATTCGCGGCCGCGAGGATCTCTTGGAGCTGCATCTCCTTACGGGCATGCTGGTCGTCCATGCTCGCGAGGCGTTGCTCCAAGATGAGGTTTTTGCATTCGCCCTTCTTGTGGATCGTCTGCACCGTCTGCTCGAATGTGTCGTACAGCATGTTGCGGTCGTTCTCGAGCGTCTTATATTTGGCACGCAGTTCGACCATCTTCTCTTTAATGTCGTGCACTTGTTGCGCGAGATATTGGAGCCGGGCCTTTGCATTTCGCAGCGAGAGCTTATCCTTTTGCTCGTCCTTGAGCTCGTGGCGCAAGTGCTCGACCTCTTGCAGCGCCGCCGCGAGTGGCTCCGACAAGCGCTTGTTCTCTTGGGAGACGTCGTGCATGAGCTTGGTGTTGGCCGCAGCCTTTTTCTTCATAGCAGTGATCTCGTTCTTGAGCGAATCGATCAGGCGCAGGTTGTCCTTGGTGATGTCGTTGTAGTAGTTTTTGATTTGCGTGAACGCCTTCTCGTGGTTCTTCATGAGGTCGTTGATGTGGAGATTCTTGCGTTCTTCGATCTCGTGGATGTCCACTTTGCGACGCAACTCGAGGTTCTCCTGCAGCTCGCGGAGCCGTGCCTCGCAGCGCTGTTCGAGAGAGGCAATGTTCTTTTCAAATTGCTCACGCAGCTTGGTCAGGTTCTTCTCATGCGCTTGCTTCATCTGGTCGATCTCGTCCTCGTTCGAGAGCTCTCGCTCTTTGAGCTCGAGCTTGAGCGACTGCTTGGTACTGCGCAGTACGGCCTCTCGATGCTGGTGCAAGTCGCGCTCTTCATCCGTATGACCCACACCATCAGCTGACACACGCTTCAGGTTGTTCTTGTGCTCGTAGTCGAGATGTTTGACTTTTTGCACGTACACGCGCACCTCGACGCGGTGGTTGTCCTCCATGATCTCCATCTCCCGATCCTTGGACATAATCTGGTTCTCGTGGTCCTGGATCTCTTGCTTGGTGATATCGTAGAACGACTCGATCATGTCCTATAAGACTTTCAAGTTTAGTAGCTGGCCTGGTGATGTGTTGTGTAGCATACAGACCCGCTCGTGCTGGACGTAGTTGCGGTCGACCTGGGCCTTGTCGAGCTGCTGCCGCAGCATTTGGATCACTTCCTTGAGCATCGGCACGTCCATCGTATCGTACTCTGGTGATAGCCATCCCTCGTCAACAAGACCACAGAAAATGAAGCAAAGCGAGGTACGACCATACCGGACGGCTCCTCGGGCGGCGGCTCCTCTTCCTTGGACTTTTTGCCCTTCTTGCCGCCTTTTTTCTTGGGCCCCATGGTGCCGCGAACGCCTCAATCGACTCGTGAGTGCGAGCTCTTTGCGATGGTCGCTACGGCGCGCTGCCTAGCACCGTCCGTCGCGTGGTATTGGTGATGGAACACACACCGAGCGAGAGGGATTCGAGGTGGTCTCAGTCTGCACTTGGCACTTGCGACCTTTCATGGTGCGGTCGGTTCTAATAGAGACTAACCGATTTTAACAGAAATCCCAACGTCTGTCAACTACAGTATTCTATTTTAGAGGTGGTTTTGACTCTTACCCTAGCCCGTGTCACAAAGCAACACCATGCTGGCATCCATCATGCTTGTCCCAATTCAGGAAGCGTCATCATCTCTCGTGAGCATTAAATCAGTAGATACCGCATTCGTTTACACAAACTACAACATAGTCCACTGAAATAACAATATCATTCTCTTCGCATGTCTGACTACCTGGAAGTCAGAGCACACCCACAATGTCCAATCGCACCCCAATCCATCGCTCGCCCATTCCTTCCATCACCGCCCGGCACCATGGGCTCGGCTTCCGCGCCCGCAACGGCGCTGCGCGTCGCCGCCGCGCCGGTATGCAGGGAGCTCTATTCGGAGCAGATCCTCCTCCCGCGCGTCGCGCTGCTCGCGCTCGCGCTCGCGCTCTGTGGCGGCCTCGCGGTCGGTCTCCAGCGACGGCATCGCCGGCGACTCGTGCAACGGCAACAGCTCCAGCTCGGCGTGCAGCCCAAACCCGCGACCACCAGCGACCAGGCAGTTGCTTCCAGTTCAAGCGGTGCCGCCGACGCGCTGTGGCGGCGCCGCATGAAGCTCGCGATCCTCGCGGGCTTCGTGTGGACGGCCACGTTTTTCATCAGCTTCCAGACCTACAACTTTATGTCGACCGAGTCCTCGTCGGGCCCCGGGCGGCCGCGCATGGTGTTCAGCTTCACGACGACCCCCGGTGGTGTGGACCACATCCAACGTACGCTCGCGGCGCTCGTGCAGCAAACCGGCGAGGGCTTTGACCGCATTTACGTGGTCGTCCCGCGCGAGTACCGCGGCGAAATCGTGGTCGTGCCCGACTGGCTCGTCGCCCCGACGGCGCCCCGCAACGCGTCCGACTTTTACGGCTGGAAGTACGAACTGGTACGCAGCGCGTTCCACACCAAGGTCCACGTGCTGCTCATCGACAAGGACTTTGGGCCGGGCAGTAAAGTGCTGGGCGCGTTGCTGGTCGAGCAGGAACCCGAAACCATCATCGTGTACGGCGACGACGACCGGGAATACCCACGCGAGCTCGCGTCGCGGGCGCTGTACTACACGACCAAGTTCCCGCGTGAGGCCGTGGCCGTGCTCGGCGGCTGGATCAGTGCCGAGGACTCGCTGTACTGTGGGCGCAGCCTCGAGATTGGGATCAACCGCGTTTCGTTTGTCGGTGGGGCAGGTGGCGTCGTCGTCAGACGCAGGTTCTATGGGCGGGGCTTTGCGACGACCGCGGCGTTTGCCGTGACCGAGATGTCCAAGGCGTGTTTCCTTGGAGACGACTATTTCTTGTCGCTCGTGCTCAGTCGCAATGGCGTGCGACGCCGCGTCGTGTACGACTCGTGCTGGGACATTACGACTTGTAAAGAGACGTTTGCCAACTCGGGGCTCTCCCGGGGCGAGTCGGCGCATCCCGGCGGCGCGAATGTGGAGCACTACCAGCAGTGCATTCGGGAATTAGGGGTCGAGAACGACTTGTCGGTCGACGCCGAGTTTGGACGGCTCTTCATGATCCTGTTCTCGCGGGCGTGGGGGATTTTCCGCATGCTGTACAACTTGGTGAGTGGCGGCCCCGTGGTCGCGTGCTAGACAAGCAGGGAAAGGCGTTGACACCCTTGGGAGATCGACCCCCCCCACATTTTGGATATTTAAAGATTCGATGCATTATGTTTCATTTACAAAGTTTGTGCTTGGGGCGTCCAGGATGACGCTCACGCACTTTCATCCTCGTCCGTCTCCTTGTCGACCGACTCATACCTTCTCCTAAATCGTACAAGACAAGCACCGCGTCCAACTTGCGACGACGCCTCGCTGGATCCGCTTGTGTGTGTGCGATCTCTTTCCAGAATCACGGCGGCAGTTGCCCGAGTCCTTGCGTGAAGAATTCAGTGACGATCGACTGGATTTTCACGACGCACGAGGTCTCACGGGTGGTGGCATTCGCGTCCAGTGCGGCCGAGGCATGCACGATGCGAGCGAGCCGTGCTTCAAAGATCGCGTGGATTCGACGGCCGCTGAGAATGACTCGGTCCGAGGTGTGCACTGGTAATGGTGGCAAGTTCCGAAAGCTGGCACATGTTTGGCAAGACGAGATATTCGAGCAGCACACGCGGGAGAGAGCCGCCTGCAGCGAGGCGATCGCATCGGCCGTGCGATTCACAACCAGCAGTGACCCGGGCGTCTCGGGGGTCGTCGAACTCCCCGTTTCAAGCGGGACCACAATGAGAAAGTCCTTCTTGGTACCTGCCGTGATCTCGACACGCGAGACGCGGCGAAGAAACGCCGCTCGCTGCTTACGCTTGGAGACTGGACGAAGCACGGGCTGCTGCTGGCGGGGGGGCATGTGGAGTCGCAGTGGGGAAAAAACAAAAAGTACCACGTGGTGGAGGGAGACGTTTGGTGTTGGGCAAGATGCACACGGACGGGAAAGCCAGCGAGCATTCCCACACTGAAATTGCGGAAACGGGAGCGCTGCCCGTCCCCTCGCCGTGGCTTCCTTTTTCGGCCGCACACTACAACCACAAAATTAAGTTCGGGAATTTCCAAGCAACCGAACTACTGTATATAGTGATCGTTGGAACGAGCACGCCGTGTAGTCTTTTTGTGTAGCCAAGAAGCGACCGTGTGGTGGATTCCTGAATGGCACACACAACTGGAAGCGCAAACGTGCCGACCGATCGATTATAATGATCTTTTTACAGCGAGTCGCAGTTGTGCTTGTCGTCTTCGTGATGCGTGGTGCACAGAGCTACGAGTCGTAATTTCGATCGCTCCACATCTGGCCGGCATGATGATCATGCCCTCTTCGGTCAGCGTGTACTACTGTAAGAGACCTCCAGTGTCCTGCAACTGGATTCTGTCGCGAGGGAGACTTGTGGGCCACAGGCTCCCAAGCAACAATCCACTTGCAGCAATGGCCGTTCGTGGGTTCACTTGAAGTGGTCTTGTGTCAGTACATTAGGGCTCATTCCACAGACGACTCGCGTGCCGCTTGCTCTTTCGTGGCTGACCTGTTTGATGGTTCGTAGTGGGTAGAAGAAGTGCACAGGCCGCTCACCAAGTGAACCCAGGCCGTCCCGCAATCCACAGGCGCCCACCCGCTGGCTGCCCATTCCCGGATGCGGCGTTCCATGTACTGGATGCAGTTATCTCGTAGTTGAAGATGATATATTCGTTGCAAACCAATCAAAGAATCCAGTCGGCAACGCTTGCTCAATGGGTGGGAAACGCCGCGTTGGAAGAATGGACCAGTCGTGGTTCAGTGAGGCTCGTCGCAGTGGTGGTATTACAATACGCAGGCTGACAGGTCTGTATCTGTTGGTGCATCCGCGTGAGGCATCTCTCCACCGGTTGGACAACGGCCTGGAGTTTGGCCAACAGGTCGGCTGTTCGCAGCCTCACTCAAGAGGACGAAACGCATTTGCCGAAAGAGTGCAGACGTATCGTACCATCAGCTTGCTGTCGCGTATGGTGCTGGCCGAAAGCGCAACAGACTAATACTGCAAGCTTGGTCGGTGAATTCCTCATTACCGGTATTGTCGTAACCAGCTCAGTACTCTCACGCGGTAAGGCTCCACAGTGTCGTCGTGCTTTCGATTGTACACTTCTCAAACACAACACGGTGGGTGGATGTTGTGATCGACCGCAATTGCGATGGCAAGTTCAGTTCAAGTGAACCCACGAGCCGACAGCACTTGGAAGCGGTCGTACATACTGCATTGTATACGGTTCCTCGCACTGCCTCGCACTGGTTGACCATTCCTGGGGAAAGTGGTTGCTGACTGGGCAGTACTGCTGCGAGCGAGATCGGGCCTCGACAGGTAAACCAACGTATTTCATGCACATAAACCGAGTCTGGGCTCCGTCCGCTTGCGTCGTGCTGTCTCCTCTGTGTGGACAGCGAAGCAACAACCTTCGATGCGAATCGACATGCACATTGGCGTGCAATCGCTTTCGAGTATGACAGAGTGCGAGCGTCTGGCTCTCGACGATAACGCAAGACTGCGGAACTGATTATGCGGACAGAAGATGGCATTAGCATCGTAGGTGGCCGCCGAGAGGTTAGTCGTCTGGCACCTAATTGAGTGTAGCCATCCATTCTATCGGAGCCTGTGTGTGTGTGACTTGGCAGTGTGGCTGGTGCCCACCACTTCTCTCTGTGTGCCGTGCCCCGCGTATGCGTGGCTGATCAAACCAGCCCAAACCTTGCATTTGGTTTCGTATATCAACCATCCTAATCCGCGACAGTGATGGAGTCTCTCAAGCCTGAAATGGTTTCCCACACCAGGAGGCTCTGCACGACACCCAAAGGATGACCCTATGCGCCATAGAGTCATGCCTCATTCCTTGCATTCTCCATTTTATCACCCACCCCGGCCCGAGCAAGCGTCTCAGGTCCCGATTTTGCCCCTCTGCGGAGGTCATGTGATTCGCTTTGTCCACAACAAGATGGGTGCAAGTCCAACGTGAACCCACCAAAAACACCAGGAGACACCCAGAATTATTCGGTTTCAACAGGGTATCTTACTGTGGATCACAAACACTCTATGAGTCATATCAAAAAGATGCAACGATAGACATCATTTACTAGAGGTCATGTCTATACACGAATCTCGCTCGCTACATAAATGTGACTCAGGCTCCACGGCCATGCCACGCCCGTTGAAGCCCATTTGAACATTCGCCGCCTTGCTCATACAGTCCCCGCCACTTCACCCACCTCATACAGCCATGACTGAACCATTTCCCTCGACTGCACTCCATGGCGTCGCATTCTTCACGCACCCACCGGCAAACTACGAGATCATGAACAGTGGTCTCGCGGGCGGCATGCTTCTCCCACGCCCCCAGAGCCGAGGCAAGCCGCTGCTGCCGGCGCAGCCGCTCTCGCTTCACGTCCAAGACTGCCTCGAGTTCCTCGCACGGATCGAAGGCATCCACGTTATTGGAGGCTCCAAAAAAGAGTTCCAGCTCCGTGTGGACGTGCGAGCTCTCAACGACGCGAGCCGCATGGTCTCGTTTGAGATCCCCCGCACCAGCGACCAGGTGCACGCTCTACAGCACGACATCCTCGAGGCCTGTCGTCAGCATCCATGCAGCTCCGTCACGGGGTTAGATCCGTGTGCACTTTGCGAGCCACTCAAGATTTTGCCGCCGCTGCCCGAGTCGACCGAACGACTGTTCTCGAGCAAGGCGACGATCCACAAGACGGTCGACGATCGACTGAATCTGTTTATTGCCGGCGGGCTTGTCGCGCCCACCAATCCCGAGTACCATTGCGAGGGCCTCGTGACGGTACCCGTGCTGCTGCGCAACTTTTTGCTGCGGGGTGTGGACGAGACCACGGCGCTCAAGTGAGCCGCTGAGTTGAAATCCAGATTTTTGGATATCCAATACGTTTTTGACAGCTTCCTCTCGCTTGATCTCCTGGTCTTGTGGTGCACTCAATGGCTGCAATTTACCATCCACGTTCTGACGCCGTCGAGAGATGCACCAACGTGGGAGGTCTCATGTTGTGGGCAGAGATAGACACTCTTAAACGGGACCTGCGTGGGTCATTGACGTGCTGCTCGCGGTAGAGACAGAGGACGCAGACTGTGTTCCCCTTGACCTGGGCAACTGTATCCGTTAGCCAATCTTGTGTGCGTCCACCTTGACTCAAACAGCCTTCTTCTTACGAGGGGTAACGGATTATACAGGTCCTACGACCTCGCTGTGTGTGACGTGAACTTCTGCATGCGACATGATCCATTCATTTTATAGAGGTAGGTACATCTCTCTTGCCAATCCAGTGTATTGACAAAAAATCCAGTGCCCCCCCCCCTCTCAGTTCGCTCCGACTGCACACACACGGTCCTCATTGTGCGATTCGCCCCAGATTTCCCATTCACGCCACACCCCAGCCATGTCCGACACCAACGTCCGTGCCGTCGATCCCGAGCTCATCGCGGCCTCCATGCAGCCCTACAGGGTCCCGGACAGCGGCGTGGCCATGGACGGGTGGCCTCTCACGCCTCTCATGAGCCGGGGTCGCCCGCTTGCCCCCGCCCAGCCGCTCTCGCTGTACGCCAAGGACTGCCTCGAGTTTCTCTCCCGAGTCGACGGTCTCAAGATCGTCAGTGGCTCTAAGAAAGAGTTCCAGCTCCGAGTGGACGTCCGTGCTCGCAACGACGCGAGTCGCACGGTCTCATTTGAGATACCACGCACCAACGCGCAGGTTCTCGCACTGCAACGCGAGATAGTAGACGCGTGTCGCCAGCACCCGATCAGCTCCGTCACGGGGTTGGATCCGTGTGCGTTGTGTGAGCCTTTGAAGATCTTGCCGCCAC
>JAADVY010000816.1:0-12122 GCA_023336035.1 Pythium plurisporium
ATCGATCATGTTGTCGACCATAACACTGCGCACACTCTTCACGCGCACAGCAATGTCAATCAGTTGACGTGCCACTTCAATACCATGGGACTTGGATGACGGATCATCGCTGTAGATGCTGCTCTTGAGACCGGCGCTACCAGCACTCGCTGGGTCGAGCGTGAACGCGGTGTTACTGGGCACGCGCGCGAGCTGGACGAGCACGTGGATGTACCAGTCAAAGTCGTGGATGTTCTCGTACTTGTTGACCGAGCACACGTAGAGGATTCGCTTGATGAGTTCATGACGGTAGTGGCCATCGGCCGACAGCGTCTGGCGCATCAATTCGCGGATGATCTGCGCGGCGTTATCAGGCGTGACCATCCCGACCAGCAGCTCGAGCGACCGCATACGGATGGTGATATCATCGACGGCGAGACACTCGATGATGAGCTGCTGGTGCTCGCTGATCACAAACGGGTGCGACTCCATCAGGTTGCTGAGCCCGACAAGCCCCAGGTAGCGCAAGTTCTGGTCGGCATCTTCGATGAATCGCCGCAAGTGGTCATTGCACAGTCGCACGACGGCCGCGACGTTGCGCGGCTGGCTGCCGTCGCCCTTCTTTGTGTACATGAGTGCGGTCGTGACGGTCGCAATGCATTCGTACAAAAGCGACTTGGCCGGGGTGTTCTGGATAATGGTCGCGAGCGGGTCCAGCAACTTGCGTGCGAGTCGCGGCTCCTCCGGCACGAGCGACGCCATGAGCTTGACCACTTTGATGAGCATCCAGTTGTTGGACGACGTCGTGAGCAGACGGAAAAACTGCGGCGCGAGCCCGAGGTAGTTCTTGGGCTTCTTGTTCGCGAGCTCGCAGATGACGTTCACGGAGCAGCTCACGACCGACACGTCGGGCTCTTCCATGCGTTCTTTGAGCTTGTCGAACGTGAGACGCAGTCCCTGCGGGTACCGCAAAAACATCTTAAACAGCACGAGCGTCGCCTTCCTGCGCACGTAGGCCTTGGGGCTGTTCATCATGTTGACCACGTCGCCCAGCAGATCCCGTGAGAGATCGGTCGTCGCGATGTTTGCGAGCACGTTGATCGCGATGCCCACTTCGTACTCGTTGATCGAGCCAAACTCTTTCTTGAGCAAGTTGGTGCAGAGCAGCACGACGTCGGTCGACTGCGTGAAGCTTTGCGACGCGGCCGTGTAGCCGATGCGCTTATGGGCAAAGCGCTCGTAGCTCATCACTTCGACGACGTGGAACGCCGCCCACGTCATGTCGTAGCCCAGCATGTGCAGGTACGTGAGCTTGCGCACGGCCTCGGCCTTGAGGAACGGGTCCGTGCTCTTGAGCTCCGTCTTGATGTCCTGCATGGCCTGCGAGATGTACACGCTCACATCGCCCTTGGCCGAGCGGATGCCCTTCACCAGGTCCTGCAGGTTCTTCTCGAACATGGCGGACCGCGTGCGCAGAAGATCACTGAGCGAGCAGGAGAGAGACGCGGAGGATCCGTCGGTCGAGGGGGATCCGGAGCAGCGGACGCGCGGACACAAAGGGAACGCTCTGGTGGGGAGGAGGGGACAAGAAAGACTCGATGAAATCCGGATTTTCGGAGCGGTGGATTTTTCTTGCTTTTGACTGGCAGGGCCCACGGGTCATGTCAATCTGTGAAATGGGTTTGGTCGCAATTTGTATAACGGTAGTGGAAAATTGGGCTGCTTCAAAAATGGGTTTGGTTGACCCACGTGTTGCCGGATCTTTCTACAGATTTTTGGGGATGTTTTGGTGCAACAGAAGTGGATATTTTGGGAATGATGGATGTGAAGTAACGATAAAAAGTAGCGAGAATGAAGTGACGGCTTCGACGACTTCAACCACACGGAAACATGGGTGAGGGCGACAAGAAGCTGTGTAGCGACCGCTAGTTGCGCAGCACGGCAACGCGAAGGCTGGGACGACGATGGCTACGTCTAAGAGAGGTCCAGACCTCCAAACAGCACGGCGCGGCTCTTGAAAAGCTTGGCGGATGTGGTTCTGATGTTCTTTTCGCCGACGTGCGAGGCCTCACAAATGGCCCCCAACGATCGCTCTGCCTCGTCGTCATCACGGTACGCCAACAGGAAGATGACTGCCGCGACAACCGCTGCGGGCAGCATGCCCACTGTTAGCTCGAGACGCTCGGCCTTCTCCACGACGCGGTACACGGCGGTCCAGACATTGCTGGAGAGGCGGAGCTTGGCGCAGAAGCGATTCACAAACTCGGTGGCCTTGGCGCACGTCAGTTCGAGCGCCAGCGTCTTCGTGAGCAACGTAAACGCCCTGCCGATGCTCTTTTTCGTCAGCCCTGTTGCCTCTTCTAGCTCCTTGAACGAGCGCGACAAGTGACGCTGGCGACACGCGATGAACACCATCGCGGCCGCCATGGTCTTCTTCGTGGCGCCGCACATCGCGATCTTCTTCTCAACCGCCTCGGCGTAGATGGACAGCGCGATTTCGACGATGACGTATGGCAGGCTCATCGTTTCGACGATGTTCTGGACGTGGGCCGTCATCTCTTCCTTATGTTTCGACTTCGCGGCCGTGCGCACGGCGGCGAGCGGCGGGTTGACGGTCTTCATCAGTTTAGTCCTGGACGGATAATCTGCGAATGAAGCCTGTCTCTGAATCCATTGGCTGTTGTCATTGTGCGTTGGCCCCCGGAAAAGCTGGCCAACACTTTTTCCCAACAGAGTTGAATAAGTCCCAACTTTTCCGCGAGGAGTTGGCCACGTCTACAATCCCCACAACCAACGCCCTCGTCCAACCGGAAACAGTTCTTCACCAAGCTCCATCAATCCATAGGTGCATGCGTGGGACGTTCCGTTGCAGAGGACGATTTCCACCGAGAGGCGAGCCATCAATAATTGGGTCGGAGTGGTGTGCTCTTGGTTGCAATGCGACCTGAGGCGCTTTCTTTCGTGGAGGGTACGGCCGCGTTTGGTTGAAGTTACACACTTTACCGTAATCCAAGTGGGTCCAGACGATGACTCCAGCACCTCCCGCCCAATTTTTCCACACGGCAATTTCCCCGCACCTCGTCATCAACGGCAAGTTTCTTCCTCTCTCTCTCTCTGCTCCACATGAAGACGCAGTGCGTGACAACATCGTGGTGGACGGCACCCAGACTCGGCACCGCGGCCTTCGCAGTGCTCACGAACGTGGCGCTGGTGCGGCACGTGACGTCCTTCCAGGCAGATGTCCCCGTGCTGTTCCGGTCGTGCTTCCACGAGTATTACAAGAGCGGAACGACCACGGAATGTCCGCCCTTGGTCATCCAAGACTGCACGGAGCTCATACGAGACAAACCGCGTACCACGCCATACTCCCAGCTTCCACACGGTCGCATTCTTCGCCTCGCACACGTGGTCGGATTCTCAGGAGACACATCCGCCGCCGCCGCGCTTCTGTGCATGTGGCACAACACCACCAACATCGTCCACCTCGAAGACGTCGGCGACACGGCCTCTCTGCGGGGCAACTTCCATCTTATCGGGTGGCTCCTCGACCACGGCGACCACATTCCCAGTCTGACTTTCGATCGAATCGCTCTGTGGATACGGATCGCAGCGTGGTCGGGACAACTCGGCGTGCTCACGTTTCTCGACCAACGGTTTGGACACGAATTTACTCGACGGGGAATCACGAATCCTTGCTTCGAATAACTCGCACAGCGGCCTTCGACGACGGTGCTGCGGTGGCTGAATGGCCGCGGTATTCGTGCGACTCCATACGTCGTCGCGAACTTCATGGCGTCGAACGCACTCGTCACCGCAAGCAAGCGTGTTATGGAGTATTTGATCGAGACCACCTCTTTTCGACTGACCGAGATCATTCCTCATCTGCTCACTCGTCGCGTGCGAAAGTATTATGACAACGAAAACCGGCCCACAAGAAACTCAAGCACGCGTAAGAAAGATGAAGACTTTGCAACAGTTTTGGCGTGGGCAGTGGATGTCCACCAGATGCCATTCGACGGCGGCGTTGTCCGTTCACTGTTGCTGAGAGAGTGCCTGCAGAGCGCCGAGGTTCTCCTTGCACGCCGAGCGCGTGCGAGCCCTCCTCTACCACGCTGCATCTTCACCCCCGACCTTGCGACAGTGTTGGTTGGTGTGCGCGACACTGCTGATGACATCTTACCACTGTTGAAGCATCTCGGCTAAGCAGACATCGAACTGCTGGTCGTAGAGTTATTCAAGAAACGCGCGCGTCGACGATAGCCAGCGAAAGCAGTCATACTAGGAAGTACATCCGGCAGAGGCTAACTGAGATCGTGCCCGTGAGATGGAGACGCTCAGCACAGTTCACCAGTAAGTCGCGAAGTTTACCCGACGTGAATCATTCAAATAAATTCTGTGAGAGTCGCGTGGCGCAGGAAGTGATCCGACTTCCCACATTGCGTCCACGTCTCACTCTCCATACTGACAGTAGGATCAGCGATAACTTTTCCACCGAGAGTGTCGAGTGCCTGTATCAGGTTTCCGTGGATGTACCATGGCAGTCAAACACATTCATCCGAGAATGGATCCTCGCCCGGCGTCCCGTGTTGAAGTTATACGGTTTACCGTAATCCAAGTGGGTACAGACGGTAACCCGTACCACCACCTCCCGCCCAATCCTACAGTACCACACGGCAATTTCCCCGCACCTCATCATCAACGGCAAGCTTTCTCACCTCTCTCCCTCGCTCCGTCTGCTCGTCTCCCGCTCGCCATGACGGCACAGCGACCGACCAGGCCGTGGTGGCTCGTGCCGCGGAAGAGCACGGCGGCGTTCTCGGTGCTCACGACACCGGCGCTCCTTCTACACGTGACGTCTTTCCAAGACGGCTTTCCCGTGCTCTTCAAGCCGGCACTGCTCGCGTACTTCGAGCACGGCACCTGCAAGTACAAGGCGCCAGCGGGCATTGAAGATTGCACGGACGCACCACGCGATAGCGTCCCATCGTTGCGGTACGCGGCGCGTCCGCAGGGCCGCAACGTTCGCGTGGCGCACGCAATCGGCTTCACGGGCGACACGGTCGACGCCGCCCGACTCTTGCGAATGTGGCGCGGCACCGAAGAGATCGTCCAGTTGGAGGACATCGGCGATATGGCGTCGTTACGCGGCAACTTTCACCTCATTGGGTGGCTGGTCACCAACTACGAGGATATCCCCAGTCTCACGTACGATCGCTTCGCGAAGTGGATCCGCATCGCAGCACAGGCCGGACAGCTCGGTGTGGTCGCATTCTTCAAGCAACTGCTCGGGCTTGAGTTTGTCAAGATGGCGATCACGAATGCGTGCTTCGAGAAGATCGCGTTGCTGCCCACGACGACGGTACTACGTTGGTTTCACGAGTACGGCATTCGTCCAAACCCACAAGTTGTCTCGGATCGAATCGCTACGACCGCGATCATCACCGGAAACAAAAGCCTTCTTGAGTATCTCGTCACGACAACTGGCTTCCAATTGACTGAAATCGTCCCTCCCGTGCTCGCCGTGAGTGTGATGATGTACCGGAACAAAGTGAGCCCACGAGTGTCGATTCGGCGTCCGAAGGATGAAGAGACCGCTAGAGTGTTGGCATGGGCCATCGATACCCACCGCATGGCATTCGATGTTAGTGTTCTAACATCACTTCTGCTGATCCGCTACATTCGAAGCGCCGAGATCCTTCTTCGCCGTCGCACGCGTGCCCGCCCACCGCTTCCAACTCGTATTCTCACTCCGGCTATTGCTGCAGCCTTGATCAGCGAGTGCGAGACGATCGATCACGTTCTCCCGCTCTTAAAGCATCTCGACCAGGCCGATATGGAACTGCTGTTCGTTGAAACCTTCAAGGCACGTGTGCGTCCTTCGTAACCACCACCTCAAGCCAGTGGACGAGCAAAGCGCGCAGTACGCTGAATTCTCACCCGACCGCCATGCCGTCTTGATGTTTCACCAATAAATATTCGTCTCGCGCAGTTGACGGTTTTGCTTCGATCGGAAAAAGGCCAGTTGGATGTGCGATTTAGCCTCTGCGACCGACTTGACAGTACAGAATCTGCTTTGACGATGAGTTCATTTGACCAAGCGTGAGTGTGGAGGAAGAGTAACGTTCATATCGATCGATTAGTCGGGCTCGTGCTCACACGAAAGTCGTTCAACAGGTATCTATGACTTGCTCTTCATTCGATGAGCCGTACCTTGAACACACGACCCCACAGCTTGCCCGTGATATAGAACACATCCTCGTCTCCGTCGTACGCGATACCGTTAAGCACGGCGTTCGTATCACCCGGGGTCGCTCCAGATTGCTCCATGAGACTGGAGCAGTCAAACACCGCGACAACCTTGCCGTTGGTCGGGTCGATCTTGACGATCACGGTCTGAAACCAAATGTTTGCGTAGATAAAGCCATTCGCGACCTCGAGTTCGTTGATGTACGGAACCTCTTCACCATTAAACGTGACCGTGATTTCACGCACGTGGGTCTTGGTGGCACTGTCCCAAAAGATGATCTTGGACGAGCCGTCGGAAACGACGAGATGCGTACCGTCAAAGTCGATGCCCCATCCTTCGCCCGTGAACGAGTCGAATGGGAACGTACTGGTGACGTCAAAGCGAGCGTCCACAGCTCGTCCTTTGCTACCCGATGCTGGCGTGAGATTGAACGTGTAACCGCGCTTCTCCTTCCACGTGACGAGCACAAGTTCTCCATCAGGACCGAGCGTCACACCCTCGCCAAAGATGTTACTGTCGAGATCGTACTTGGCCAGGATCTTGCCCGTCGCGATCTCGACTTTGCGAAGCGTCGACTGTCCGTACAAACCGGTTGATTCGATGAAGAATTTTTCGTCGCCTTGCTGTGCAACCAGCAGACCTTGCGTGAATGCCGCCGCGTCATGTGGATACGCTGCCAGTACTTCCACGGACGGAGCAGCGGCGTTCGCGTTACGGCGCGCGTGACGTGAGACCTTGGAACTGGAGAGAGGCTCGTGATCGACACGTGCCTCTTCCCACGGTGATGCTGGCTTTGCCGCTGGGATAGCGAGCGCAACGACTGCGGCCAGCGCGCCAAGCACGATGATTGCAACGCAAAAACGCAGCATGCGGTTCATGGTACTCGGACCAGCAGGCGACGAGGAGGCAGCCTCGGAGGATGAGCTCTTCGGGGAAGCTTCGTCTATGAGAGGGGCGCCTGCTCGCATGCGTCGCTTCACGTTCGTGGAAGATCCCTTTGGTGCCATCACTCGCGGCACTGATGGATTGGCGGGATCAACGGACCGTTCGGAGGTGAGACCATCAAGGAGCCGGGAGCCGTCGTGGTGATGGGTCTCGCCAAATTCAATACGGAGTCAGATGTATCCGATTCTGAGGGGAGTAGGATCCTCAGTTGATGTATGCCACACTATGTGATGGGTTAAGTAACCTCCATAATTTGGAGCGGGTCTTCCAGTCGCGACACGAAGCTGAACGATCAGCCAGAGAGAGAGAGCACAATGGGCGTCTTGTGGGACTTCTTCCTCTCGAGCCTGCTGCTCACGAACGCCGTGAGCATTCTCCACGAGAAGCGCTTTCTTCGCAAATGTACGTCCGCGTAGCAGAGCGAGAATCGCGAGGCTTCTGCCTGCACACCGGTTCGTGGTGTATCCGATGAGCACCCGATCTAACTAGAGTATGCTGTACGCAGATGGGTGGGACCGCGTGGATTCATCCCAGGGTATGACAATTAAGAACCAAATGGTCGGCTTCCTCGTCGCCGTGCAGTACTTACGGAGTACGTTGGATTCTGCGTGTCTCCCGTTGCGAATTCTCTTTGGACTCGGACTGACTCGTGCTGCTGCTGTAGTGCCTCTGATTGTCGTGAACTCGTTAATGATTGTGCTGGAACTGCTTATGGGTTAATGGAACCTTCGCGAGTTGATCCTCTGGATAGAGATGACCGGATATCTGCTCTGATATTTTGTGGACTTAGCACGGGGGAAGCTCTCCTCCGAGTCCGGATCCGTAACATGACGCAGGTCGTGTGTCGCCTCCATCACGACCAAGACCTCATACAGGATATCACCAACTCGAGCTCCATGCGCGTCATTAATTATTCTTGAATGCGGTACTGAAGACTTGTCTGGGCCGGAACTCCGTCAGCAAATACCCTTACGACCCACTACCTCGGCTTGACCTTCCGCGAAGGTCAAGCATTGAAATCCATTCAGCATCTTGACAGTACACTGCCCGACAGATCCACACTTTCGGAGTACCTTCAACGCCTTGATACTACCTTAAGTATCGTCCAGCCATAACGTCGAGAATCACCACATCATGGGATAGTGCTACGTCAGTGCACTTGATTCGTTGAGCCTGCGTCGCTTCACAAGAGGCTCTTCGCCGAGCCTTTGCTTGTCTCGCACTTGTACTGACAGATCATCGGACAGTGACTCGCAAGGCTTTTTGTTCCCGAGGTTGCTGTTGTTGCACGTGGTAGTTCCAGTAAATGAACACATCACTAGGTGAAATCAAGATCGTCAAACTCATCATCCATATCATTTGCTTTTCGTGGATTGTGTCGCTAGTTTGTGGTCGACTTGGTGTGGTCATCCCACATCTATTCATCGTCCGGCTGCAGAAACGGGTTCGAGATCTCTTCCGTGCCTTCGACTGGCGAAACGAGTGTCACCGACGTGCCTCTGCACACCACGAGGCCGATCTTGCGCGTTTCGTCCGTGACGCGCGACTCGTCGTTCGGGTCCCGCAGGAACTCGATGCAGTCGTCGAGCACGAGGTTCACGAGCTGGTCATAGCCCTTGAGGATGCCGTGGACCTCGCGGCCGCCAAAGAACTTGACGCGCACGGCCTGGTCCACGTACTTGGCGAGATCGAGGATCTGGTCGCGGCGCGGGGGCGCCGAGCCGCCGCTCGCGTGGGTGCTGCCGTTGGTCGCCATGCTGGTCGGGGCTGCGGGGGGAAATGGAGCTTCCCGTCCCAGCACAAGGGCCACTGATTGGGTCCGTCACTATTCTGGAAAATGATATCGTATTTCATTCCGAAGCGATCCATTTTCTTCAAGAGCTCCACAAGAAGCAGATCATGCGTACGATTGCGTGGGACGAGCGTGTGTTGGACGCCGTCGCGGGCGCCCAGGACATCTCTACAGAACGTAAGTGGTGGAGAATGCTTCTTCTAGTAGGGCTCTGCCTGATTGATGGGTCTGAGTGGATCCACAGACTTTGAGAGTGTGTGCAAGATGGCGGTTCTGGTGTTCCACTCGGAGAAGCAGAGCAAACGGCGCCTCACGCGCACCGCATGTACGTTCTACATTAGCGATACAATGAAGGCTGTGGTCTTATATCCCTCATTGTCTAGCTGCCGTGGGCTGGAGTCCTGAACAAACGGAGAGCACGGTGCTCGCCATTGCGAAAATCCTCATGGATGCCTCCAAGGTAAGGTACCACGCAAAATCAAAACTTCGTATTCGTGCGTTTGCTGATCGGTTGTGTCACTACACGGAGGTGGGTCTGTCTGCTTCGCACCTGCAAGCGACGCTCAAAGGCATGGCGATGCCGAGCGAGAAGGCCGACATCGTTGTGCAGGTACGTTTACTGACTGGACCTTGAAATCAACCTCGCCTTATAACATATATGGCTACATCACAGCTGTATGAAGACCATAGCGAGATGATCAAACAAAATTCGACTCGCTCGACCGAGCTCAATCTGCCCCAATACCGATCTCTCGACTGGCGTGTGGATCTGGAGGTACGGGGTATTGAACTGTTACGGAATATTTCGTCATCACTGATTGAGCTCATTGTCGTGGAAGATCGCCAATCGCATGACCCGCAACGAGCCGACACCAATCGTGACTGTTGGTCTCAACACGTTCACTGTTGACGAAGATGGCATGCCGCAGCCTCGAACTGATTGCTTCCGAATTGACTACACGTCCCTTAAGAAACTGCAGACGCAGCTCGAAACAGCGCTGAAAGAAGTCGACTCGGTCCACGCCTCGCGCATGCAGCGATACCTACGCTAGACGAGAAGAGGCCTAGACTGGAGTGATGTCAACGCAACGGCGTGTGGTCCCCTCGAAACGGATTAAATTATGTGAGAGCATCTAAAACATGGAAACCCCGTCTCACTTGCGACGCGGTGGCGGTGTAAAGTTGGTGACGTCCTCCAACTGCTTCTTCGTCTCCTCCGACTTTTCAGACGTGCGCTGCAATAGCAACTCCCTGTACTTGGCCTGGTTCTTCAGGCGGCGCTCCGCGTCGGGCTTCACCTTGGCCTCCTACAGCTCCGCGCACAATCACAGCATCAGCGTCAGTCCATTTAAAGGCCACCTGTCCTGTTCGGATGGACGCACAATGTCCTTGCGGATGTCCTCGTCGCTCTTCGGGTCCCAGAAATAGTACGCGATCGCTGTGGGGATCGTGAACATCGCCCCGTAATGGAGCACCATCTTGTAGACCTTCATCGCCAGCGTGGGTTGTTCGATGAAGGATGGAGCACAAAGTGGTCCGATTTTCCGTACTTAGAAAGTACCTAAGGCGTACTTACAAGAAGCCGCACTCTACCCACCTCACAAGCAAGCATGGCACCAAGCATGGCGATCGCCCACCAGTTACTGCGCCGTGTCGCGGCGCGTCGTGCGCTCAGCGGAGCGCGACGCCTCCAGCACAGTGCCGCTTGTCCCCTCCCTGAAGGGATGAAGGAGATCAGCAGCGTATGTCGTTTGGATACAGCGAGAAGGTGATCGGAATGATGGCTCACATCTTTCGGTGTCATTTAGGTGCCACGCACGCCGTCGTGGTCACTCACCGAGCTCCACCAGGAGGGAGCCGTTTTCGACCAGAGCGAGACAGTCCTGAATGAGCAGAAGTTGCGGGAGCTCGCTGAGCTGTGCCATCTCCACATCGACGATGCGCAGTTGCCGTCGCTGCTGAAGGATGTCGAGTCGATCATTCAGTGCACCAAGACCATTCAGGCCGTCACGCTCAACGACAACATTGACGATCTCTACGCGAAGGACGACTTCGACACGCGTGTTGCGCCGTTGCGGGAAGACGTCGTGACGGAAGGGAACGTTGCCGAGAAGGTGCTCGCGAACGCCGCCCAGCGATCCGGCAACTTTTTCAAGGTGCCAAAGGTTCTGCAGGATTAGTGCATCCTATCGAATGCAATCGCAACCAACGAACTCTATGCATCGTTTGCTATCTATTTGCTGTGCATACGCAGACGGTAGAACACCCCCGCACAAGGAGCTGCTGTCCGCGACCTAGTCCTTTCGGAACACACCAGCACCAGCAAGATGCTCCTCCAGGTCCTCCACCTTCATGTCCACACCGCCCAGCTTGCGGATGCCCATGAGCTGGTTCTGAAGCGATCCCTTGTGGTACATGAAGAGCGTCGGGCAATTCCGCGTCGGCCAGTTCTCGACGGCGTGCTGCGCCTGAATGCTGACAAACTTGACGTCGCGGTGGTTGCGCGCGACCACTCGCAGCACTTCGTCCATCACGCGGCACTCCTCCAGCGCCGAATCCCACAGATACGCAATCACCCAGTTCTCCTGACTCGATTCGGTCACCTCGCGCGTCCACTCGTCCTTGGCGATCGGCTGCACATCGCCAAACTTGTTGCGCGCCATCGCGGCCTTCATCTCGGCGATGCGGCGATCACTGTGAGACCCCACAAAGCGTCAGATCCTTCACCAAACTTACGCAAGGAAGCACATCGTCCTACCGAATGCGCTGCAGCTCGGCGTCGTCGTCGTAGTCGTCGTCGAACTCATCGAGCTCGTCGAGCGTCGCGTTCTCGCGCGGGTCCACCTTCTCTTCTTCCTCCTCGGACTCCTCCTCCTGGACCTTGGTCTTGGGCGCGATGATGCCCTTCTTGATCAGGATGTCCTCCCACTCGGTGGTCTCGCCCGTCGGCGCATAGTACACGTTCCCGCGGTCGCCCATTGTTCTCTCCTTTGTTCCCTCGCCGAAAATGGGAGCTTCTCGTGTCGCACGCGTGGGGTCTTTCTCACGAGAGCATGACACCTGGATTAAATCCACTCCACCCACGACAAACGTTCTCCCAAAAAATCCACACTGTGTAGTCCACACCTTCTTTCAACCTAAGCGAGCCTAGTCACGTCC
>JAADVY010000817.1:0-12121 GCA_023336035.1 Pythium plurisporium
ATCCAATCGCAAAATACGTACGGCGTCAAGTCGCAGTCAAGCTCATTGAGTGGGGCGATGGTCTCTCCGGAGCTGGACAACAACATCATGAGGTTGCAGCGTTCGTCGAACTCCATTGAGACAACTCTCCACGATCTACAGTCAAAGATGGATCGACTTTTGAATATGCAGACGAAGTCGTCCAAGTACGTTCCAATGTCCTCGTCTTCCGGTCTCTACAACTCGTCCCTGAGTGGCAGCAGTGGCTCGAGTATATCTTCAACTACTTCGTCTGGGTCGCTACTGAAGAATCTCGAAAAGGCTTTGGGCCAGCGCGATCAGTTGCAGGAACTGAATGCACGACTGCAAGATCACAAGGACCAGATGGAATCCACTATCGAGGACTTACAGAACCAACACGAATCGCTGCAGCTCGAGAATCGAAATCTTCTTGAGAAGCTGCAGAATGGAAACCACATGCAGCAAGAAAAGTTTCGCATGGAACTTCGGAGTGTGGAGCAGCAGCTGTCCCACACGCAGCAACAAATGATGGCGTATCAAGAAGAGAACCTTCGACTCCGTCAAGAGCTCGCAGCGAAGGATGAACACTCCGCAAAAGAAAAGGCCCAGGTGCAAGATGACGCGCGGAAGCAACTGGAGAAGTTGCAACGACAGCTACAGGTGCAAGTCCATCAAGAATCCAAGGACACTCTGGAGCGGTTGCAGGCAGAGAAGCTGCGCGTCGAGAAGCAGCTGAGTGATGTGAATGCACAGAAAACACAAGTTGAGATCGAGCGCGATTCGATTGCCAGCCAATTGCGCATGCTGCAAAGCCAACAGTCCCAGTGGGCAGACGAAAAGGCTCAAGCTCAGTCTCAACAAGATTCGCGAGCAAAGGAACTGCACGCACAACTCCAACAGGCGGGGGTCGAAATGGCCAACTTCAAGCAACAGCTCGAGAAATACCGAAGCGAAAACCGCCAGCTCATCGAAGTGGTCGAAGCGAAAGAGCAGCAGATGGCCCAATTGCAGCAAGCCAAGACGCAACAAGAGTACACGGCACTGAGCGAGTTGCTCAAGGAGTTTATGAACGACATTTACTTCCATTTCCAGGACGCTTTTGAAGAAGATGCCGAGTACACGGGCAAGGAGATCGTCACGGCGATTCGCAAGATCCTCAAGCAGAACACGATGGAGATCCTCTCAAAGCTCGAAGAGTTCTGGCACCAGCAGCACCAAGCATAAAGAAACCCAGCCCATTAGCGTTCTGTTCCCCGATCGAAGGGTTACGGTGTTGAAGCCAGTGTATCCAGCTAAGAACCGTAATTTACACCTCATGGAAGAAAGGCCAGTCGAAATATAACGGATTCAACATCTAAACCTCGCATACTCGATCCAAGGTTGGTGAAGTTTTCGTGAGGTTTTATACGTTGACCATGCTCCATTTTGGCGCCTTTTTTCCATATACGTTGCCTTTCTATTCGAACAAGACGCTGAAGTCCCCGCGTGCCTTCCTTCCCCCTGGACGGTCCCACACTCCAGAATCGGCAGCAACCAGCGGAACCAGCAGCAGCAGCGCGCGAGCGGCGAGTGAACGGCGGCGGCGCGCGGCTCGAGCCTTCGACGAACGACTTCCAGCAGATCCAGACGACTCCCCCGAGCCCCCGATTCGACCGCCGCGAGACGCGCCGCCCGCGACGAGATATCGCGACGAGAAACTGCCAGGTACGGTACGCGCTTTTCCCATGCCAGCGAGTCTTCTCTCTCGTTTTCTTCGTGCCTGTCGTGTCGTGTGGCGAGTTGCGCATCCATCTCACGCGAGTTCTCCCCTGTCTGTCGCTGCGTGTGTGTGTGTGTGTGTGTTTGTTGTGCGTTTGTCTCTTGTGTGTTGTGTAGCCTCCTCCGAGAAAGAACAGCATGACCGACCGACGCAGTGCCGCGTGGCGATTGTTCCGAGACGAGACCAGCGACAATGCCGTGCGACCGAGCGATTTGATCCGACCGCAGCGCGCGCCGACGCCCGCGTGGACCGTGTTCGAAGATGTGGACGACTCGCGTAACCAGCAGCGACAGCGTGCGACCCGAGACAGCCGCGTGCGACGACGCCCCACCGAGTGGGATCTGGACAAGGACGAGAGCGAACACAACAAGGAGAACATCGGCTACGAAGTGCGACGCCCCAAGCGAGTCCGACGAGCGAGTCCGACGAGCCACGACGATCTCTCGACCACTGAATCAACTCAAGAACCCGCATCTCCATCATCAACCCCAGCGACTCCGTCGCCTCCCAAGAACAAAGGCAAGCGCAAGCTCAAGACCCCCACGCCTCCTCACGACAAGACCACCAAGAAACCCAAGAAGATTGACGCGCGCGTGCCACCGGAGCGTGAGCCCGCCCCCGAGCCCGCTCCGCAGCCAGCGCGTCGCCCGTTGGAGGACATCACGCATCTATTTATCGACCCAACGGCGCACTACTTTCGGCCCTGGCGGAGAGCGTCCCGCGTGGCCATGCGTGCGGCGATGCTGCGGCGATTATGAGGTGGCTCATTGGGTCACCTCCGCTATCGCGCGTGAAGCCGTCGACGGCGTGAGCCATGCTTTCTCCGTCCTTCCAGGCCTCCCCATCCTTACCACACACCGCCATGTGTGGTACTGTCGCGAGGGCATCTCGTCCAAAGATCCTCCGACGTCTTCCCCTCAAGTTTATTGCGTGCGTTTATCGGACCGCGCCCGTCTATTTAGCTCTCTCTCTCTCAGTACGATACTACCCTCAATATCAATATTTATCATTTCACGACCACTTCCATCCCCCGCCATATCTTTCCCCGGCGCGTCTTGGTTGGCGCCACAAAGGTCGTTTCCCGCGCGGGGATGTCGTTCTGTCGTGCATTTTGGCGGGCGGGAACCGGTATCCTATCGGGATCAGGATCTCTTCGTGGGAGTGACCACATGGATACATGTGACGTGTTGGGACAACATCTAAGACAACCTTCGTGCAACAATGTAGATCCATTGGGTTCATCGGTCTCTCGCACACGGTGCCTGAACCCAACATATCACCGAACGTCTCACCTCTTCCTCGCCCGTGCAAGACCATGTCCACGCGCCGCGCCGTGCACCTCTGCGCGAGCGAGAACAACCTGCCGGCGCTGCGTGCGGCGATCGCCGCCGGCCACAGTGTGGACGAATGCGGTTCGTTCAAGGAGACGCCGCTCATGGCCGCGGCCTACATGAACAACGTGGAGATCGTGCGCGTGCTGCTGGACGCCGGTGCGAGTCTCGAGAACCGCAGCAGCTTTGGGGGCACGGCGCTGGACAGTGCCTGTGACCACAGCTCCAACGAGGCGGCGCTGCTGCTCATCTCTCGCGGCGCTTCGGGCGACACGCAGGGCCCCACGGGCCGCACGACGCTGCAGACCGCGGTCAAGCGAGGCATGGTCGAGGTCGTGCGGGCGCTGCTCGAAGCGGGACAGGGAGATCCAACAGTCAAGAGCTCGTCCAACCACGACGCACTGCACTATGTACAGGCCAAGAAACCCCACGCGGCCGAGCTGCGGCGACTGCTGAGCGAGTTCATGAGCCTCGACAACGCGATCGCGGCCAACAACGTCAAGGCGATCCACGTGCTGATGCGGCGTGTCATGGCCACCGACGATCTCGGTGCATCCGTCGCAGCGTACCTACAAGCTGCAACGACCACGCCGCTCGAGGCATTCCGCGTGCAGCTGCTGCTCGCGACGATCGCGGCCAAGAACGTCGCGCTCTTTGAGCAACTGCTGCTCGCGGACAACGACGCACCCACTGGTCATGACCGGCTGGACGCGCTCAACAAGCTTCGGTTTGAGGCGCACAGTGGTACGTCGGCGCTGCATATCGCCGCTTTCTACGGCCACGCCGAGTTTGTCGAGTACTTGCTCGTCGAGTGCGGTATGGATCCGTGCGTGGAAGACGCGCTGAAACGTCGACCCGTCCAGCTCGTGGATGATCGCAAGGATCCGTCGGGGACCGTGCGAGCTCTCTTGGTGCAGGTGATGCGTCTCCGCCAAGTCAGTATCTTCACGAATCGCCTGCTAACCTGTAAGGGCACGCTCTCCCAACTGGAGGAACTCGCGCAGTCGCTGTCGAGCGTGTACGACATTCGCGCCGTGTTCAGTCTCAGCTCCTCGACCTTGGCCAAGCGTCCCGACGAGATGAAGCGCGTGCTGACACAGGCATTCACGCGGCTCATCAACGAGAAGCTCGTGTTCAACGACCGCGAGGCGCTGTTCAGCAAGATGGCACTGCGCGAGTGTCTGCGTCGCGGGTTCTTCACCGAGGCCGAGTTCGAGTACTGGAACATGCAGGTAGTGAAAGTGAACATGGAGAGTGCCGCGTGGGTCTCCGCACTCAAGCAGTCCGTGCTGCGGCTCGACGCACGCGTCGCGGTCGTGGAACAGCGCACGGCGGCGCTGCAGCACGAGTTCAAGAACTTCCGCGACGCCGTGCAAAACCAAGACGAGCAGGCGTCGTCGCTGGGGCAGTCCTTATCCATGTTCACGTCACTGCTGGGAGTCGCGGAGGGCGACTCAGAAGGAGGCGGTGGCCTTGGCGACGTATTTGCGAATGTACTGGACCTCAGTAGTCCGCAGGATGTGCTCGCTGCCGTGCTGAATGCAGCAGGCGCCGGTGACGTCGCGTCGTTTGTCAACGACCCATCATCATCGTTGCTCGAACTCGCCATGCCCTCGGAACTGCAGGAACAGTTTGAGGCCGTTGGGGTGGACCCCGTGGAGTTCGTAGGGCTGCTCAAAGACGCCATCGTAGGTGAAGAAGAAGCTGCTGGCGATGAGCCAGTCGAGGATCTGTCGGTGGACGAGGTGGTGGATACGGCCCTCGAAGTTGGTGAGAGTCTGGCAGACCTGGGTCTTGAGGATGATGAGAATGACGAGAACGCTCAGGCCAAACAAGATGAACAGGAGGAAGAGGACGACGTCGGGGATGATGAGCTCGTGGAATGTCCGTTCCATTTCGCGGTCAAGCATAGTGGTGGCGATATCTCCGTGTTCAGAGATGTCGTCGCATACATTGAGCCACAAGACGGCGATGTGAATGATCTCGCGATGGTGTCAATCCCTTCAGCAGACAGCACGGACAAGGAAGAGGAAGAGCTGGAGCTCTCGCCTGTCGTGTACGCCTCCTGCTTGGGGTACGTTGAAATCGTGCGCTATTTGCTGACGCGACCAGATATCGTCCCCACCGAGAAGAAGTTTGTGACCATGCAACGCGCTCAGCAGCGAGCCGCTACTGCAGCAGGTGCTTGACGTCGGTACGCTTCGAGGCCGATTTTCACCTGCACAATCAGCTCAAGTGGCAACGTTGGCATTGTAGCTACAACACCAAGACGTGGCTCCAACTGTGGGATAAAGAACACAACTGGCATCGCCAAGGGACGACGACGAGTGGCTGGTGCTTCGATGTAAGAATACAGTACGTACTAGTCTGGATTGAACTTGCTCTGTTGCGGTGAACATGCGATGACAGAAATCACCAACGAACCGCTAAACTTATCAAAGCTCACGCCGGATAGATCATGCTATCCTTGGCAGAGCGAGTTCGCGTGTCGTTCGGCAGCGATACCACACACGGGTAGCCCGGTAAGCAACGCCATCAGTGGCAACGCCCGTGGTGTGCGCCGTCTCTTTTTACGCGGAGCGGACATACGTCGGTCAGACACCCATCCGCGTCCGTGGTCCTTCAGCATGGAAGTGCTTGTGGTTGCCACCCAAGATGCGGGTCTCGTCGACCATCTACGTGCAGTCGTGCGTGGAGCCATTGAAGGTTTGCTAGGCTCTGTTCTGTCGGAAGACGACCCACTTCATGTACTAAAACGTGCAACCCTACAGCGTCCGGCATGCGCGTCGAGATCACGATGGCATTGTCGGATATGCCTGAACGCCACATCAACGATAATCAAGTGGTACGTGGGTCAATTGCTCACGCCTGGCTCAAAAGATACCGTTGCATACTGCTGATTCCGTGAGGGGTTTGCGTTTGCTGGCTAGCTCCTCTGGCGCGACCGACGAAGTTCCAAGCAACTCGCTACGATCGTCGCGGATCCGTCCATACGATCGCTCCAGTCATCGGCATCCGTGGACACGCTCGCCAACAACGCTACCAGTGAGAACGACACGAATGCGACGGCCACACTGGTCAAGCGGATCCACAAACGCGACCGCAAGATCAAGTCGCTGACGGCAACGATCGAGGAGCTCAAGGCGCACCTCGCGGATGCGCTGGCACGCGCCACGTTTGTCGAGCAGGAGCAGGAACAGTTCTTTGAGGACGTGCAGCACATGAAAGAAGCGTACGACAAGCTCCACACGAGCCACCAAAAGCTGTTGTGGGAGTACCTGCCGTCCAAAGACCCCGATATGAACGCGATTCCAAAGCTCTCGAGCCAGGTGGACGAGTCGGAGAGTACGATCGGCCCGTACGCTCTCTCCGACGTGCTCGGGTATGGCCAGTACGCGACGGTATTCGCGTCGCACAGTCCCGAGCAACCCCACGAGCCGCTCGCGGTGAAAGCCATTGACAAGGAGAAGCTCATCGACCTAGTAACGCTCCACCGCGTCAACTCGGAGATTGCTTCCCTGCAGGATACATCGATCCACCACTCGGGGATCCTGGCATTACGCGACGTGTACCACACACGACGCCACATCTACCTCGTCACCGAGCGTGGAGGGAAGGATCTGTTCGACTTTTTCGGTCCACGCGAGGACGGCGTGCCCGAAGAGATTATCAAAAAGCTTATGCTGGGGGTCGCGCTCGCCGTGCAGACGCTGCATCGTAACAATTACTGCCATCGCGACCTCAAACCGTACGTACAGGGTCGTGTTCCCAGTTCGTGAGAGATATCTAACCCGTGGGACGGATGGTAGAGAGAACATTTTGTACGATCCGGAGCAGCCATCACCGGCCCATAGCGTCAAGATCGTGGATTTTGGACTCTGCACCAAGGCCACGACCCCTCATGACGATATGCTTCATGATTTCTGCGGCAGTCCGGGCTTTTTTGCACCGGAGCTCCTGCTCAGCGACCACTACGACGGCCGGAGAGCCGATATGTGGAGTCTCGGCTGCATTCTGCTCGAGGTATAAGCGCAGTGTCGTAGTGTCGTCGTGATCATTTTCATGGTTTTGACGAACCGCTTGTGGTGCAATTCAGTTGGTCATGGGGAACGACTGCTTCGCTGCCATGTGGATGGCCATGTACGAACTCGAGACGCTAAAAGACCACGTCAAGTTCCAGTCGCTCATGCGAAAAGTGCGTTGATCTTTCGTCCACTCTCATCTCGATAGAGTCTGATCATTGCTATATTTCCTGATGGATTCTAGAGTCTGGAAGCGATCCGAGCTTTCTGCCATAGTGACGCCTGGACGTACTCGGTCAAGCTACGGTCCTTGATGCTGTGTTTGCTGTGCGAGAACCCACAGGAGCGGCCCACTGTCGCGCAAATGCTCAACCACGCGTGGCTCCACGACACCCATAGGACAGCCACCGTATCTTCTCGTGATGTATCACAGCGACCCACGTCACCAGGCTCGCCGCTTGGCTCGCCTTCGCGTGGTACGACCTCCAAGCCGGTGCTGCCCTCGTGTGTGTCGTTTAGCGAGGGCTGTCTGCCTCATCCTGTCGACGTGGCAAACCTCGCTCACTCAAACAGGCGGCCGGCTTCCGCCGAGCAGGAGTTGGACAACCACGGATCCCCCCACATTTCGGTGTTGCTCGCAGCCGGCTCGACGCATTCGCTGGAGCCGGCCGTGAACTCGCCCCCATCCAAGCCCGCACCCCCAAAGCTCTCGCTTCCGAGTCTCTCACCCGAGAAGCCCGTGGGCTCCCGGTCCCCTGAAAAGACGTTTGCAAAGCGAGCAGCCAGCACGGCGATGCCTCCAACAGGCACGCCGAGTGGGTCGCTAAGTAGCAATAGCACGAGTCCAACGCGGAGTTCCAGTCGCTACGATGACGACGATACCCATTCATAATCCCCACCAGCAGCAAATCAAAATGCAAACCTACTAGCTCTCGCACCCTCTATCAGTGGGTCAGTGCCTCGTCTCTCACTGCAGCAACGCCGGCACAGCGTCCAGCAGAGCACGAGCTTCGTTGATCAGCTCGGTACCGTCGAGCTCGTCCTTGTTGGCCTCCAAAAAGTTGGTCACGTCCGTGGCCGCTTCTTTGAGCCGCATCTGACAGTCAGGCAGCATGGTCTCCGTCTCTACGAGCACCTCTTCTTGCTTTTTGATGTCGTATTCGTCCTTGTTCTCGGCCCGCATCGTCTCGATCTTGCGCTTTTGAGCAGCGTGCTCCTTGGCATAATACTCGAGATCTTTCTTCACACTGCAGGAGACAGGACACGGGTGAGATGCATGGCTACAGTTCACGGCGCTGCACTTTCTACAGCGGCTCGTGGTCGACGTACCGACGCAGCGTGCCGACTTTGATCTTGAACTGACGCTCCGCCATGATGCCTTCCGTCCAGCAAGAAATGAGCTTTTGGAGAAAAAGAGCTCTTCAGGTCTGACGAGCAGCCGCATTACTGGTATCAAAACCGGTAACTTCTGAGGTGTGTTTTGTCGTCAGATCTGAGACTGAGATGCCACACAGGTGTGAAATCTGTGACACGCGCACCATACTTCTCCATCACACCCACCAGTGAGAAGGGCATTCGACCACTTCCTCCCCCCCCCGAACGACACACGACGCGATGGAGGCCGAGCGCGTCGTCGCGAGTCTGTTCAGGCACCACGTGGGGCTCTACAGTGGTGGAGCGGACGACAACGAGCCGCGCGTCACGAGCTTCCGCGATTTGTTCCGCGAGCCGGCGCTCGCCGCGTACGCACAGAAAGTGCGGCTGCTGGCCGCCGCGGAACGCACGGCATGCGCCAACGTCATCATGGACGTGCTGTTGTTCGTGTCGCAGACCATGGCACGCGACGCGTTCCTTCGCGAATTGGCAAAGGCGCCCGTGTGCCAGCAGCACTGGATCCAGTACGAACTCTCGCAGCAGCAGACCCTCGGGGAGACGGCCACGTCGGACGACGCACGCCGCGTCGCCGTCGAAGCGCGCGTCGCGAGTATCCTGTCGACCTTGCTCTCGACCAAGACACCGCCGCTGGACGTCGCGGTCGTGCTCCTCCAGCTGGTGTTCCACGAGGAGCATGGACGCTCCCTTAGCGGGACCCTCGCGATCGCAAGGGAGGTGCTGCGCGTGGTCACACGCACCAAGCCCTATCGCCTCCAGCAGTGGACCATCGACTTGCTCCACGAATTCGTCACCTTGTCGGATCTCCAGCTCGAGACCGAGCGCCGCGATGCATTCAGTGCCCCACCTGCGCTGTTTCTCTCGGCGTATTTTGACAAGCGGGCGCGTGGGGCCAACAACGTGAACGCCAATTGGCGCATGCGGTCGTTCCAGCTCGACGAGAAGCAGCTCACGTACAGCAAGCACGATGCAGAGAAGATCGCGGCATCCAAGAACCCGTTCCTGGACAAGCGTGTCAAGGGTAGCGTCGCACTCACGAAACACCTCCCGGTCGAGCCGCTCAACTACGCCGGGAAGGTGTCCCGACGACCGTACTGTATCAAGATCGGGCACGGTGACGACGCGCTCATCCTGGACGCGTGCACGCCTGTCGTGCAGGCACAGTGGATGGATGCTATTGCTGGTAATGTACGCCGCCTCGAACTGGATCCCCGATGGATCCGAAATCCTCGACCGAGTGTGCACCGCATGAGTCTGCACGCATTCCTTCGCTATGCGTTGTTCTACCACAGTGACTCTGACGGTAGCGGACAACCCACCTCCAATGCGTGCGACGCGCAGCACCTGGCCACAACCTTCAAGGTCAACGACAAGCGACTGCTCTTTGTGTCGCTGGTTTCGCTCGCACAGCGTGGCGAGTGGCGCCAGTTCGAAGCGCTTGCTCTCACTGCATCCAAGCCCAAGCTGTTCTCCAAGACCGCAAGTTTGGATCCACGCACTGCCATTGGGTTCGGTGTTATCCTTGACATTGCCGTGCAGTACAATGCGCCCCTTGGGTTGGTTTCGACGCTGGAGGCCCAGTACGAAAAGCACGACGCGAAGAAACCCGTGTGGATCTGCCACACCAAGACCTCGACAGGCGACGGAGTCGCCATTGACGTGAACGCGCTGGAGATGCGCACTTCCCGGTCGGCATCGTCCGTGAGTACAATCACTTCGTTCTAAATGGTCATCCCCACAGCTACAGCATGCCGCGAGCTCACAGTCACACACAACGAGGATTCATATTGCTTCAGTGGTTCATGTCCACGCTAAATAAGGAGCTGGCCACATGGATCCGGCACGTTTCTTCCCACGCAGGTGTTCTTCTCGTCTCCCTCACCGGAAGTCAAGTACGACCAAGTGCATCTTCTTGAAATCCTTCCTGACAGTGACTCGACCCGACACACAGTACGCAAACTTCTCATCGTCAAAGTTCGTTGGTACCTTGAGCACAATGCACTTGGCGTAGCCTTGCAGCTGCTCGCAGATCTCGTACAGCGGTTGCTCGTCCAGATACAAATCCACTTTGTCTTGGTCTTTGTACTCGGGGCCACCCCACGGTGGGTCGAAAAAGATCACGTCCTGCTGGTACTCGTACATCACATCGAGATAGCTTGCACACCGACAGGCGACGTTGGTCTTGTTCAGCACACGCAAGTTATTCTCGAGCATGGCGACACGGGTCGGGTCGTTCTCGATCGCGTACACATAATGGAAGAAATCACAGAACGACAACACATTGCCACCCACGCAGGCAGTTGCATCCGTGACGATGAGGGGATACTTGCGAGCTGGTTGAAGTGCTGGGTCCTGGCCACTGAGGCTGTAAAAGAATGCGTCCGCGGCAGCCTGTTGCTCCATGTACGCCTTCATATCCGGAAACAAATCCACGATCGCCGCCGAGATTTTGCGCGCCATCTCGAAATCCGTGACACTGAACGATGCGACCTCGTCGATTTGCAGCATACTGCGCGTCTCGAAATCCAAATTGCGGAAAAAGAAATCTCGTTTGTCGCCGCACTTGCGCGTCGCCGTTTGGTTGGCAGTGCCGTTGCCATTCGCGTTGCCATTCCCATTGCCATTCGAGTTGCTGGTGGACTGCTTCCCGTCGCTCTGCATGCGACCTGTCGGACTCCGTTGACGGTTGCCAGTATGGTTTCCTGTATTGAGTGACATTGTTGGCGTCACCACGTCACTTTGCGTGCGACGTAGCACCTTGTTGGCGGGCTCAGGGACGGTATCGCCAAACGAGAAATCAAACACACCACCACCGAGCGTCGGCGTCACCTCACCACTACGGTCCCCACGATTCGACTTTCCGGTGCCTCGCGCATTGGCTCTTGGATTTCCCCCACCCGACGCCTGTTGGTCCGCAGTCTCCTCGGAGAGTTGCCATGACGACATGAGCTTCTGGAGACTGCTGCCTCGCTCGAGCTGCAACATCGCCGCGGCGGCGTCCGGCGAGGTCGACTTGGATCGATTCAGTCCGCGTGATTGTGCGTTAAAGCCAGGCGGTGGCGGTGGCGAGCCCCATGCTGTGCCTGTCTGCAACGACAGCGACGCCGGCGGTGAGCTCGCGCCATTCGCCGTCGCGTTCGTGTAGTAGCTGCGTTCGCGGGCTTTCTTGTCCATGGTCACGGCGGCCGACAGCGCGTCTGCACGCGCATTGGGCCGTGCGACGGGCGGCTCGTCCCGCTCCGTCGCGGTCAAATTGCTCGCTGACGTCGCGTCCATCGCCGACTGCGTGCGTCGCATCTCACGCCCATTCGCACGGTCCTCGCCGCTGCGCGAGCGTCCATTCGTCGTCGCCGTCGCTGCCTGGGTCGAAACACCGGTGAAGTTTCCACTGGAGGATGCGCCACTCGGTTTGTGCTTGCGCTTGTGGTGGTCCACATTCACCCAGCCGTCGGCCGTGAGCTCGCCCGAGCCGCCGACGTCGCGCGCCGCCGTGGGCGTCGAGGGCCGCGCCTGCGTACGCGCCTGTTGCACGACCGAGCGCGTCATGGTCGCGGGACGGCCGCCCGTCACACGAGAGGTCATCGTAAGCGGAGACGGTGCTGTGCGCGTCGGGGAGC
>JAADVY010000818.1:0-12117 GCA_023336035.1 Pythium plurisporium
ACCAGTATGATCTATCTATTCCAGCGCGTGCCTTGCCCGCCACGAGCGAAGCGAAGTTGGCGGTGCAAACGCCGCGCAATATAGCGCGAAGCGCGTCGATGCCCTTCTGGAGTCAAAAAAACACTTTTATAGGATATATTTTGTGACCAAATCTGTGACCTGACCTGGTCCTGACCTGGTAAGGACCCTACCGCAGTCGGTATCCCAACCCGGACCCTACATTGACCGCGGCATACCGAAGGATCGACCGGAGTCGTCTGCGGTAAGTACGAAGCGTGAGAATGGAGGGCTCATCGTACCCAATGAGCGACCCAGCCACAGCGCCTACGTCGAGCTCAGTTCCGTCGCGTTTATCGTTGCGTGGGTCGGGATATACGCTCTCCATCTCGTCTGTGCGGCCTACTTTACTGCAGGTGGATGGCTCTACCAGATGCTACCGAGCACACAACTGATCAGAAACCTCAATTCCTACTCGCTCATTCTGTCGATCAAGTATTTTTCGATGATTGCAGTCGTCCACTACATTTTGGCCGCGCTCCACTGCTTTTTCCTGGTGATGCCCGCACTCAAATTCATCTACTGTCGCGTGCTGTCGACATCCCAGTCCAAGATCTCACCAAGCTCCCTACATCCCAATGTTCAACATCTCCCACCGTCGATTTGGCTCGCCAGGGTCAAACTAGTCCTGATTAACACATACGCTCGATGGTTCGGACGCGAGGGGGTGTTAGGCGTCGAAGGCGAGTTCTTCGAGAGCTTCTTTCTTGTGCGCGAACTCATCGAGACATCCCTCCAGACCTACCAAGCCTACACGATGAGTCGCTTGTTGCCACGTCGCATGCTCAACCGCGTCTATGTGATCTTACTAGTCATCAACTGCTGGTCCACTCCCGCGCTAAGCTATTTCGTGAAGCACAAATCCCGGCAGCGACTTCTCTGCCTCGTCAGCGACATTTTGCTTGATTTTGTCTCGTCGGTCTGGGTCCCTCTCTACCTCGCCTTCTCGTACATCGCTGACTACGACACGACGCAGCAGGATTTACCGCGGGAGTTCTGGTTCAACAACAAATGGCTCGTGAGCATCCTCCAGGAGAGTCAGATAATCATCTTCGGTTCCGCCACGGACGCCATCAGCCGACTGCTCTACTCGGTCAGTCTGCTCGCGGCGCTACAAGATGTCAAGGAGTTTGTGCGGCCACTTCCCCCACGCGACGCACGGCAGAAGACTGAGACGGCCACTTTCGCCAGCGCTTCGTGGTTGATTCCGGCAAAGTTATCTTCGTTGTCTATCAGCTCAGCCACGAGCTCTCGAGTCAAGTCACTGTTGCATGCCGCTGCAGCTCATCGTGAGAAGGTCAACAAGTGGGGCCACCGCATCATGATCACTCTGGGATGTGTCATCATCGTGCTGCAAATTCAAGCCGAGATGAAGACCGACACATCCGGGTGTATCATGGAGCTGCGTCCGTGGCTCGTGACTGAGCGCGCCTGTGCAGTCGTCGAGATGAACTGCCACCTGGACAAGTCGCTCACTGGAAATATGACCAACTTCGATGCCTCGTTCGGTCACCTCAATCCACTGTCGCTCCAGTTTCTAGCCTACCGCCATTGCCCGCACATCGAGTTCGGCGAACGCTTTGCGATGTTTCAGAACCTCTTTGGTATGAAGCTGTACAACTCGACGCTTGTGAAATGGGGCGAAGACGCGGCGTTTACGCAGACTCATCACCCGAAGATGCTAGTCACGTTCTTCCTCTACACAAATTTCACAAACGGTGAACTACCGCTGGGTCTCATGTCGCACAACTTTCCTCATACGTTACAAGACATCGAATTCGTCGCCACCAATCTCAAGGGGCTGCCCTCCGACATCGGCTCGCGCTGGCCGCGTCTTACGACCTTGCTCTTCGAGAACAGCCAGCTTACGACGATCCCGAACGAAGTCGCGACATTTGGGCATCTTGCAGTCTCCCTCAGTGGCAACAGCATCACCGACCTCACCCAGGAAGTTCTTGACGCTCAAGGTATCTTCGCCCTGGTGCTCAGCGGCAATCCGATCGCGCACATCAGCGAGACGCTGAACGCCTCACACTGCGCAATTCGAGTAATGTTTTTGGATGCAACGCTTATCAACTCGCTACCTGAATGGATGGACGCGACGTTCCTCAAGACGACGTTGGTGTTCGCGGACGGCACTCCGCTCTGCACGGATCTGCTACTTCGCCCTGAAACGGCGGCGACGCGGGAGTTGTTATCTCGACGTCCTCATCTGGCGAACGTGATGTGCATGGGCTCCAGCTACGATGGCTCTTCATACTTTCCACTCGCATTCGAGATTCGCGCGGACGAGGTGTGGTAGGACGCAAATGATGAGAATGCTTGGTGACATGTCGAGGGTCTTTAGGTCCTCGATCGAATTCGAGGTCATCAGACCCTTTACACTAAATACATGTGCTATATATTTTTGATTAACCCTATCTAAACCTCATTGGTGACCCTAGATACACTGTGTGCCCTTTCGATATGAGAAGGCAAACGGTCTCACATGTGAGCGTGGACGTGTCCTAGATGCGTTTGTAAATGAGTGTGTGTGTATGTGTGCGTACCGTTTGTCTGCATTCAATCTTCATCTAAGTGTGTTGCATGCGATAGTTGACGCCAGAAATAATCAAAATCGCCGTAGCGTCTCCTATTCCATCACGAGTGCTTGGTTGCTTGCTTCTAGTACGTTAAACACCGGTAGTCTAACAGCTCACATTGCAGCAACCGAGAACGCCGCAGCCGAGCGTGTTGTCACATTCGTTCGTGTCGATCCCGAGTACGCCACGGTCTCAACTTGCTTGGTCTCGATGCGGATATTATGCTGGTCGCGCGAGCTGCCAACGTCTGGCGCAACGGCGTGGCCCTTCACCGGCTCACTCGCAGCGACTGCGAAGCGCTTGTCGCCGTAGATGAACACAGACACGACCACAAGCACGACGCCACCGTAGAACGACCACGTGGCCGTCTGATCGAACATGTAGTTGGAGATGATGCAGCTGAGCACGAGCGAGAACGATGTGCCAAAGTTCTTGACGATGTTGTCCGAATAGCGCACGACGGCCGCGACCGTGAGGCCGCCAACGGCCTGCAGGAAGATCACACCCCACACGTACGAGTGGAAGCCATGGAAAAAGCCGTCTGCCCACACGCTCTGCGAGTTGCGCACGAGATCAAACAGCGTGACGGCGATCGACACGGCCGAGAGCTGTAGGTTGCGGATCCAAAGCGGATCGATCGTCTGGCGCGTCGCGTTCGATTTGTGCGACTTGAGCACGCGCTCAAAGTACGCGGCCGCGAGTCCCGAGTTGATGGCGAGTCCGATGATGATCGAGACGCCGATGATGCGTGCACTGTCCAGGCCTTGGTGGGCGTCCTTCTCGGCCGCCTCGTCGGCTGTGGGCGTGGTCGCAGCAGCGGCCGGCAGACGCGAGTAGGAGCAGATCGCGACGCCGATCATGAGCGTGAGCATGGCGAGCCACTGGACGACGCTGAAGCGGCGGTGGAGCAGCACGATCATGAACATGGCGGTCGTGATGATCTTGAGCTGGTACACGATCTGGTACGTCGCCACGTCGACGTAGTCGTACGCGAACAGCGCCATGATGTTCTGCATGGCGTACAGAAACGCGAGGATGATCATCTTCTTGAGACCGGCGACGTCGGCAAACACCTCGAGCCGCAGCGTGCGCAGCGACTCGGGCACGTGGCCCTGCTTGGCGTGGAGCACGACGAGAAAACAGAGAAAGAACTTGAGCATCTCGACCAGCAGAATGACCGTGCCGGGCTTGTACTTGGGACCGTCGACGAGCCGCGAGTACTTGGACACGATACTCAGCGCCGTGTTCTGCACCACGAGCATGAGCAGACTCACGTGTTGCATCGACTTGGTCATGATGATGGTCGTGCGGACAGATTAGCGGATGGGCGAGGGCTCAATCGCGAGAGCAGAACAGCGCGCAGCAGCGAGAGGCAAAATACGCCGATGACGAGGCCTCTTGGTGACGGAGACGTCTGTTGCACGCGGACGAGATTCGACAGAGGACGGACACGCACGCGTTGGCCGGAACAGACCGTTGTTGTGCTCGCTCTCTCGGTCCGCGCCCAAGTTCTGAAACGCATAACCGGTAAAATACCGGTGCGTTGGTGTGGTGTAAAAACCTTCTTGTTCCGTAATTACCAGTATGGACCCTGTTAGTATCACGCTAAAGCGAGGGAAGGATGTGGAGTCTGGATTCTCCCCCAGTTGAAGGTTCTGCATTTTCCTTTGCACGACCAACCCAAATGGCTTCAGGATTCGGAGAGGTGCGTCTCTGCGGCTGCGCGTGGTGCTGTCCCGACGATATAGTCAACATGCACTAACCGCGTTGTTTCTGCCTGTGGCAGCTCGTGCTCGTCGTGGGTGATAGCCACATCCCGCATCGCGCGGCCGAGATCCCGGACAAGTTCCAGAAGATGCTCGTGCCCAACCGCATCCAGCACATTCTCTGCACGGGCAACATGGTGACCAAAGAGCAGTACGAAGAGTTCCGTGCGCTCGCACCGAATGTCCACGTGGTGTGTGGAGACACGGACCAGGTGCGTTTCGTTCGTTGTAAGCGGGCCGGAAGACTTCATTCACACTATGCTCGGCAGGAGCCCGCGTTCCCCGAGTTCAAGGTCGTGACGATCGGTCAGTTCCGCATCGGGCTCTGCCACGGCCACCAGATCGTGCCATGGGGAGATCAAGCTAGCTTATCGGCATTGCAGCGCAAAGTACGTGCATGATATCGGCTCACTGGAGGTGTAACTGGTGATCCTGACATTGTGGTGCGGATCGTGCGTGCAGATGAACGTGGATATCTTGGTGACTGGTCACACCCACCAATACCACATTCGTACGGAGAACAACAAATGGTTTGTGAACCCTGGGTCGATCACAGGCGCTTTTAGTAGTGCCACAAGTGACGTCACGCCGAGCTTCATCCTGATGGCTGTGCAAGGAACCAAGGTCGTCGCTTTCGTATACGAACTCAAAGACGACGAGAATGTGGCAGTATCCAAGAGTGAGTTTGTCAAGGAGTTGTAATGGATCAAAAACACTGCAACGTTTGCACGCTTGTACGTTATTACTGCTTCGTGTGGGTCCTAACTCTGTGGCTGAAATGATGGTACGGACATCACTTGAACTCGTCTCATGACTGGCCCAGTTCGGCTGCCAAATCTTCGAAGAGCACATTCATGTCCACAACGGCCGGGTTGGTGATTCTTGGTAGTACTTCCACTCGGCATGTCTCGAACCGTTGCCACATCTCGAAGCCACGTAACGTGTGCTCCATTTCCTTCAGCAAGAGCGTCTTCACAGCATTATCCTGGTTGTCGGGCCCAGCACCATTAGTTGGAGGCGTTGAACCGTTTTGTCGTGAATCTGGTGATCTTCCGGGTGTAAACATGTTCGAGTACAGTGAAAAGAGCTTCACATGCTGAAGCCGGTAGATCGTCAGCTCCACAATTGCTGTTAGCTTATAGCCAAGCGCGACGAGACGCGTGTTCCCAGCTGCTCGTAATTTTCGCACAGTACTTTCGATGAGAGACGAAGTCTGGGCGAGAGTTTGCATGCAAAAATCTCCATACGTGCGTGCGTTTCGCTCATCGCCAGCCTCTCGGTATGCTGCCTTGATATCTGCCAGGAGTAAAGCATTCTGAAAAAACTTGACACTTGACCGCAGATAATATCGAGCTTGTGCTACTTGGCCCTTGTTCCCCGGATCGGCTACGCCCCGACGATTTCCTTCATGCTTTAGAGAGCGTGCTTCATCATTCAATCGCCCAGCCTCTTCTCGCATCTGTGCAATATCTCGCTTAGATGTCGTGGGCAAAATGAAAGACCCCGTAGGCGTCGGTTGTGCTGTGGAAGAAGGTGGTACTTGTGCACGTGCTGAAGTGGCAGCAGCTGCTGCTGCATCTAGGGTGGCTTGTGCGGCCGCCGCCTGCAGTGCCGCTGCTTTTGCAGCAGCTTCCACAGACGCCTTCCGTTGCGCCTCGTCTGCATTTTGTTCGCTCACACTCTTCTTACACTTGGCGCAAAGCACATCCTCACACTTGGCTTTGTCCGACGTACCATTCTGCTCGGCACGCTTAGCCGACGAAGACTTCGAGGATTTACTCCGTTCAGCAGACTCCTTCGAGCCTTTCTTCCCTGAGCCCGACACATCTGTATCATCTGGTCGCGATCCTCCAACGTCATTTTCTTTCCCACTCTTCTCCTTTTTGCGGTCGCTATCGCCAGCACTTCGTGAATCCTTCTCTGATTTTCGATCCGATCGCCCCTCGCCGCTTTTACGTGACGATGACTTGCTAGAGGACGACAAACGGCCTTCTTTTTCGTCTTTCACACGCTTCTTGTCTGAATCATCGCGGGAAGGCGAAGATTTTGGCACTTTCTTTTCGGAATCTGAAGGTGCGGCAGCGGGGGGAGGCGGCGAGACTTGCTTCCACGGGACGCGCTCGACTGTTCCAGAGCTGAGCTTCCTCCGAAACTCGTGATGTGCTTCTTCCGTAAGCGACTCTGCCGCACCCATATCACGGATACTGAGTAAGCAGTCACGCACGTGAGTTGACATCTGAGCAAAGTATCCCGAGTCCGGGCGATGTCGCTTGCGTGCGCGGAAAGCCTTGATGGGGTACACCGTCTCATCATCTGCATTTCCTTGGCCTTCTTCCTGTTCGTCGTCGATCGCCGAGGGGGACTTGGAGGGCGATGCTACCGAAGATCCATCTGCGTCCTTGCCGGAACGTGCCGCCGGGCCGTCTGCAGCGACCGGTCGCGACGTGGACTGCATCTCGTCGTCGTGGTCGTCTTCGTCATCACTCGCGACCGACGCGTAGCTCTCCGAGTCGCTATTGTCACGGTCCGAGCCGTTGAGCAGGATACGAGCTTCTTTGCCCCTCGAAATCGCCGTCGGGAACCGCAATTGCTTGCCACGCCCGACACTCGCGGGCATCACCTGCACTGCCACGGGCTCACCTCCCTCTCCGTCTTCCGCGTCGGCCGCGTCGCGCTCGTCGGCACCTTCTCTCTCATGATCTTCGTCGTCATCGTCGTCGTCGGACGAGACGGGCGACGACGGCACCGACGACACGGGCGACTCAGCGCCGCCGTTCATCGACGCGTCGTCGCCGTCGTCCGAGAAGACCTCGTCGTCGTCATCGTCGTCGTCACCCGGGTTCTGTGGATCTCTTCCTCGCAGCGCGGCCTCTTTGCTGGACACGACGCGGCTCGGCGCGTTCTTCTTGGACGACACAAACTGCTTGCGGGCCATTTTCGCTGGGTTTTTGTTGGACCCTACAGCTCGGGCTCTAGCTTGCCTCCAGCGGCCGCGAAGCCCGCGATCGAAAACGCACGATCACCTCTACGCGCGTGGTTATTCACCGGCGCGCGTGTCGGCTCGCGAGCGCACACCCAAGCTCGATCTCAAAGGGGTCGCGTGTCCCCCTCCCCGTTTCGTCGACGATGGTGTCCGCGATCGGCGTCGAGAACGAACCTCCCTCACAAAGGGGAGGAATTACAGACCGGCAAAAAAGCGGGTGGTTTTTTAGACTGACCAACATTTTGCATCGTACCACACGAATCGTACACTGTACCACACAACATGTACCGTATATGTGGTACGCTGTACCAGCGGGACCAAACCGCCACATGAAAAAGTGACCCGAGTGGGTGCCGCAATCCCGATCGGTCCCGCTTGACGTCACTTCTGCTTCTGACGAGCAGCTCCGCGCGTGGCAGTCGCGCCAGTCAGTCGCCATGGATATCGTCACCACTTCCAACTTCCACGCGACGCTGCTGCGCGGTGCGTCGTCGATTAGTAGGAGCGACCCACGCCGCCACCTGTCGTACTCGAGTGGTCGTAATGTATCCATCTCTGTCTCACCCCAACACCGCCTCGTTTGCTGCGCAGGCCAAGTGAGCGTCGTGTTCATCGCGGCTGAGCACCTGCAGCGCTGCAGCTGGCCGCTGCTCAAGTAAGTGCGTCTCTCTCGTGTGATGGACGCGAGGGATTGACGGTCTCACATGTGTCGTGTGCTATAGCTTGCTGCTCTACGGCGGCTGCAACTTTGACGACGACGGATGCTGCAACGCCGCGAGCGACCACGTCTGCCGCTCCGTGCAGGCCGAGATCTTCTCGGTCGTGAGCGACCACGATGGCGTCACGCTCTTCATGGACCCGAACGGCATCAATATGTTCCACAAAGCGGTGCATGATTTGTCTGGTTCGTCCTCTTTCACTAGAAGCACCACCGACTCAGTCGCTTGTTCTGATGGAGCAGGGTATGGAAGACATGGTCACTGTGGCGCCGCACGCATGGCGCGCGATCCAGGTGCGTTTGGCGTGTATCTCAAATTCGGTGAAATACGCAACACAGAGATACTCCACTCTGTGTACAGATCCATCTTGGCCCAATGGTTGCCGAGTTTCCAGGTGTCATTAGGTACTGTTGAGCGACCTACAAAGCTAGACATACCACGTTTGGATACTGATGGTGACTATATGTTTGCGTTCCCAGCTTTCTATCGAAGTTATTGGCCGAGGACAACATCAGTATCCTCAACATGAGTACGTACGACACCGACATCATCTACGTGCAGGTACACGACAAGCGTTGCTTTTCGGATGTGGAGCTCAAACAAAATCTGTGGAGCTGACGCATGCGACTTTCTCGAAACCAGGAACCGAATCTCGAAGCTGCTGTGTCGTGTCTTCAGTCTAAACTTTCGCGTGGCGTCCACGGCCTCAAAGAGGTACACACCAATCTCGTCGTGGTATGCAGTCTTATCCGAAGCTGATAGCATTCTCAATCGCAGGCGAAAGAAGCTGAGCGGTCGCGTTCAGATCCTGATCTAGTAGTAACGTCACCTACAGCAGCTGCTGAGCCCAAGTCAGCTACCAAGGCTCCGTCAGTTATCGACTCGGGCCAGTATCTGATCGGTGAGGAACACATACTGGCATCGCTTCCTGCGATCATACTAACCGATGACTATATTGCTGTACAGTGTACCCGGAGTCACTGGTGCTCGCTCGTCTACGGAAGGATGCGCTTCGTGAGAGCGCCTATGGTCTCACACGTCTCGTGTTGCTTTCGGCTCGGGGAGCCAGCAATGGTTCCAGCAACAGCTCCAACGTCGAAGGCGATGAGCGCTTCGCCTCCTTTTGGTGTTACTGTGAGACGTCGGAGGAGATCAGTCTCATCCTCAGCGAGGTATTGTACACATACCGACGCCAACGGTAGTCGTTATAAGGCTGACCAACTCTACTCATGTGTAGCGATACCTCAGCGACTTCGCTGACGACGCGCTTATCGTATCGCCAGATCGGTGGCGGGCTATCCGACTTGGTGGTCGGCAATACGGGTTCGATGAGACCGGTGTCGTCGCTGCCATGTCCGGCTTCAACACAGACACACAAGTGCTTAATGTTTCTTCCTTCGGTTCGAACGTCGCCTTCGTGCTTGAACACACGGTTGACGAGTCGGTCGCGACGCTGTGCTCCTCGCTTAGCATCTCGCGCATCGTTCGGTGAGAGCACACAAGTTGGAGAAACAATCTATTGTGAAGTTTGTGCACGCATTCGATTTCTTCACTCAGTATTACGGTAATACTATTACCACATGAACTGCACAGAGGCGGGCTGTTCCCAGCTCATTTTGCTCTCTAGTCTGTGCCTTCTTGCTTGCGCTTCTCCGCCAAGAGAACTGCGCGGCGCTCTCGCAACGCACCAAGCTCGCTTCGGATGTCGTTTCTTCGAGCATTCAGTTTGCGCAGTTCATCACCATCAGGCTGCTGGGAGAGCTGCTTCGTGAGTGCGACCTGCTCCTCCTTCAACTTCTGCAGCTTCTCATCTACATCCTTGAGTGCATTCTCCAACTAAGCAGATTCACAAAACTCTCTTTAGACAGGATCGACCACACAACGAACTCACGAAAGGAATGTACCTTCTTCTTCGACTTGAACTTGAGGTCAGCCTTCTTCTCCACGACCAAATTGAAGAGCGTCTTGCTTTCTTCCTCAAGGGCAAGGCGGTGCTGTCGAACAGATTCAAGCTTCGCGTGAAGCTGTCGTACCTTGTCCATCTCAGCCTTGAGCTCTTTGGCAAGAGGATCCTGCGAGTCAGATTCGGCCTTGGCCTTTTGCTGTTCTAGACGCTTTTTCGCCTCTTCAACAGACGTAGCAAGGGCTTTGTTATCTCGCTTGTAACGCATTCGAGCGGTGGCCAACGCTTTTGCCTTCTCCTCAAGAGTTTGGTTGGCAGCTGCCATCTCTGCGTTGAGTGCTCGCTGCTCTTCATTCTACAGAACGTGGAAAACGAGTGAGAAGTTAGCTAACACCTCACTGGCACCACTCCAATCTTACTCACCAGTAGCATATCCTTTTCGGTCTGTGAAACAGCATAACCGAAGTTGTTCAGTAAGAGATTTAATAATCAAAGGTACCCAGGGAGTACCAGTAAAACTTACCGCTTCCTTGCGTAGGGCCTCTACAGTAGATCGGTGCGCCGCAACACTGATCTGAAGTGTAGCGTTCTCACGTTGAACCTTCCGATACTGGGCAATAAGCGCGTCCAGTTTCTTTTGTTGAGCTGCGATATCTTTTGCCTTCGTTTCGTGCTCCGCGCGCAACTCTTTCTCCATCTTTACAGACTTGCTTATTGCCTCCTTGATTCTCTCCTGCAGCCAAAGAATTGTTAGTTTACGATCCCAGCCAGTGTGCCCCCTCCGAAAGCGCATCATACCTCCAAGTTGGCAGTCTTCTCGCGCATCATCTCATCAGTTGGCGCGGACGTCAAATCCGAGTCCTTGAGCAACCAGTTGACTTCGCCCAAGTTGACGCTCTGATAGTCCTTGGTGTTATCTTTTCCACTGCGATGAGGAAATTTCATGTTGACACCAAACGTCTTCTTCTCTTTCGTCGCCGTGCGGTGGAACGGATCATCATCGAAGTCGTCGTAGAGGGCTGCGTTACTTTCAGAAGTACTTGCCACTTTTTCGATCATAGATTCGTTTCCCCAGCTGCCGCTCGGTGGCTGCGTAGCTGAGTCCACCGACGCGGATGGTGACACGAGGGGTCTGTCGGCATTGAGATCGTGGCTGTAGCGAATCCAGCGACGTCTGCGTACAGCATCCGCCGGGTGTCTCGAGGCGTGGCTGAGTTCTTCTTGCAGCAGTCGCACGACTTCTTGGAAGTCGGTCGCGTACGTCCAGCCATTCTGGTCAACGGGGGCGTAGTTGTAATCAATCTCCCAATCCGTGGCCCATTCGTGGCCGTCGGGCAGCTCACCTTCTGGTAGTTCATCATAGCCCGAGGCGGGCAGTGCGTTGCGGTCACTGTACTTTTTCGGGTCGGACGACAGCAGCTTCCCGTCAAGGCGTTCGTTCTCGTAGATTTCAACCAGCAGCTGGCCTTCGCGGTCCACATCCGAGTGACCGCGACCCGAGCTGTTCTTGCCACCGTGGCCGCCAGGCACAGCGATGCCCACTCGCTGCTGGAGCGTGGTTTGCAATCGACTGTTGGCCTGCGTGAGCATGGATGAAAGCCCAAAGCCCATACGCGAGACGCCGCTGCTAAACATGCCGACGTTCGCTTGCTTCTGCGGCGTCGTGGCGTCGCCTGCACGCTTGGGCGCCTCGCCATCCGTGGGGCGCTCCCATTGCGTGGCCCCCGTCGCGAGGTGGAGATAGTACTCTTTGCCCGACTGGCGACTGCTCACGAGCCGCCAGCCCGGCGGTAGTTCGTCGCTGGCTGAAGCCGCGTTCGCGGTACTCGCTCCCGACGCCGAGGAATTGGACGTGGCAGCCGTGACGGCAGCGGGTACACCAAGGCCGATGGAGCTGAAGATGCTGTTGCCCGTGCCCGTGGGGTTGCTAGTGCCGTTGTTGCCCCCATTGGAGCCGGGCAGCTTGAAATTGAACATGGCAGTCTCGAGAAAAGAGCTCGTCACTCCTGCAATAGACGGCCGAAAACGCTGAGACGGAGGGGGTGAGGGAAAGAGATGACGGGGAAGCGAATGTGAGCGGAGGGAGCGACGCGGGGGTCACGGGGAA
>JAADVY010000819.1:0-12111 GCA_023336035.1 Pythium plurisporium
CGGGTGGTCTTCTAGAAACGCCGTCACGTCGTACACTTTCTTCGCACCATCGGGGCCGATAATCAGCCAGCAGTCCGTCTCGCGGTCGTGCCGCGCGACGTCGTCGGCCGTGTACTCGTTCCACACCTCCATCGCCCCTGAGACTCGCACGGCTCTTCAAGGTAAAATGGTGTGCTGGACACCAACTATGTGTATACCACACCTCAAAATCGGTTTTAGTGAGACGACGGAAAGTTTCCCCTTCCGATCCATCGGAGGAAGCGTCGACAAAAGAAGAAAATAAGGGGAAATGGACGGCGTGGAGAGCTCCGTTTCGCGCGTTCTGGTGCTCGGTGGTGATGCAGAGGCTCGCGAGTACGTCGTCAACACGCTTCGTAAGCTATGTGCGCAAGAACCGGCGTCCGAGGCGTCCCAGGGCGTCCACAATCTCTCGCTCAAGACTAAGTACTACACGGCGGATCTCGAGATGCATGTGCATGCTGTCGAAGCGAACGAGCTGTTCACGCCGTTGAAACATGACGCGGATCACTACGAAGCCTTGGTGTGGGTCGTCGATGCGGCGAGCGACGCGAGCTTTCTAGGCACCGAGCAATTTGTGGGCAACTCGATCGAGGAGCTCGAGTTTGATGTGAGTCTGATCGTCGGAACGCACGCGACATCGGCGAGCCTCGTGCAGCTGAAGCGATTGGAAAATTGGGCGTGCTCGAATGCGTTTGAGTTTGTGGCGGTCGAGGAGACGCAGCCGGCGAGTGAGGAAGATCCACTTCATGAGAAGCGTGGCATGGAGCGAGTCAAGGAGGCGCTCGAGTGCAACATGTGGACGGCGCTCAAGCCAGTGGACCAGTCCATCGCGAAAGCGACTACAAATACATCGAATCAGATTCAAGCAGTCCATGCTGAGAAGGTCGACTATCAGGGTGAGGAGCTGGAGGAGGAGACTACCGCCGCGTCCAAGATCCTCGTGCTGGGGGCAGAGTTAGCAGAGCAGCATCACGTCGTCAAGTCATTAGCTGATCTGGTGGGAGGCGAAACGATCGATATGGAGGGCGAGACTGTTCAAGAACTCAAGCTGAAGACCAAGTACTATGAGGCGGATGTTGAACTGCATCTGCATCGCGTGGACACGAACGAGCTCGTGACGGCGCTGCACTACGACGTGGACGAGTATGAGGCATTGCTGTGGGTTGTCGATACCTCATCGGATCGCAGCTTCAAGGAGGTGCATCAGTTTGTCGAGCGATCGATCGAGGAGCTGACGTTCGAAGTGAGTTTGGTAATCGGAACCCATGTGGGCGAAGCGAGTGCTGCGCAAGTGGCTAATGTGGAGACGTGGTGCCAGGACAACGGGTTCGAGTTCGTTGGCTTGTCAGTATCTGCAGGCAAGGCGAGCGATGCTCATGATGAAAAAGAAGGTATCGATCGTGTACTCGAGGCACTGCAGTGCAATATGTGGCGCTCGATGAAGTCGGTCACTCGCCAGACCGAGTCTTCGCCTTCCTTTGCTCCATCCACCGAGACGTTATCTACGACGGAAGCGTTGACTTTTTCCAATGTGAATGGATCGTGTCCACCACCCACTCCTGTCGCTCCAGCCGTACCAGAGTCTCACGAAGCTCGGCTCCAAGCATCTCTCGACGCACTGTCAGGCGCTGGCTTCGGGGAAGGCGACGATCCGGAGATGGAGGCGTTCAGTGGCCTGTTGTCTCAAGTTCAACGGATACGCGAGTCCGGCGCTGTGTTGTCGGATGAAGAGCGACGTCGCCAAGCCGAACGAGTCGCGATGCAACTATGGAATCTGCTTGGTGCTGACAGCGATGATGAAAATGACGACAGTGAAGACTGAAATGGTAATGCGATCGGCGAACTCTTGCTGTAATGTTCTGTGCTGCCTCTGTTACCATTCTCCGAAGTAGAACGCATGTGGCCGTGTGCCACATACGGTGTGGTGATGAAGAATCGGACCACAATCATCATCCCTGGAAACGGAGCCAGACTCATAATGTGACGCGAAGGTTACTTGAATCACTTCGTTGATATCCTGATTTCTTCCATCCTAATCAAATGGATCCCTCGAGCCGCTCGAGTCAAGCCGCTCACGGGGTCCTCAACAGGCCAGGTTTCACAGAGACAATGAGCGAGAGCAAGCGCAAGTTCGAAACCCTCGTAGACGCCCAATGCGCCGACGATAGCCGATGCGCGTACAAAGGAGCCGCTTGCCCCGAACCGCGTGCGATTACGTCGAGGGGGAGAGTCCTCAGGCTGTGCGAACACCACCGACATCTTGCGAATGAGAGCCAACGCAGGCACCGAGAGAAGAAGCGCAGGCAGAGGAGCCACGTCAAGGATGACAACTCGATGACTAAGTTGGCTCCGAGTCGTCACTTCTTAACCCACGCCCCGGCATTTGTCGTCGCGCCGAGTCTTGACCTGAAGTGCAGGTACAGGCGATGCAAGCACATACGAGCGACGAAACGGAACGGAGACTTGCACTCATTCTGCCAGGCACACCGCGAACAGGCGAATGCACACCAACACACGCGTAGGTTCAAGACGAAGCAACGCGCGGAGGAAGCAAACCTCTTGACTTTTATGCCCACAGAGAGGGATTTACTTGATAACTTGTATGAAAGCGATGTGCAAGACCTCGATCTTTTCGATAGTACCGAGAGCAATCACGACGTGAGCCTCCTGACACAAATCGATCCATCAACGGACAATCCCCAAAGGGACGCTAAGAAATCTGCTACAGCTTCTGAGATTACAGCCGATTCATCACGCGACTGTTTCACTGGCGAGCACAATTTGCAAGTTCACGGGCTATCAGATAGGATCAAGACTGTGCAACCCAGCGTACGTGAAGATCCACTCGTCGCAGACGAGTTCGGGATGACTCCGCTCATGTATGCATCTGTGGAAGGAAACGAGCCTGTTGTTCACAACCTGCTTACATCTGGTGCCAATCCCTACACGTCGAGCGATGTAGGATCTACAGCTCTGATGCTTGCGTCGGGTCGAGGCAACGTGCGAATAGTTGCGCTGCTGCTGAAATATCTCCGAAAGGATAGCGCTCTTTTCGCTCAGCATCTGAATGCGTGCGACGTCAACGGAGATTCTGCGCTCGTTCTCGCCTTCAAACGAGAGCACTTCGAGATTTTTTATCTACTTCTTCGTAATGGAGCACGCATGAATGCGTTCACGTCGGATTTGAACACCTCTTGGAGTGAATATCAACGTGGTGCGCTTGATGCTGCTGAGCAATGTCAGAAGCGGCAACGGTATTATCATCGTTACGTTGCCATCACGACTGGTGCGACCTCGTTTATGCCGGCAAAAGCTCTTGAGCTCATCCCGTTGGTGACGTCCGTGTTCGATCTGCGCTCACTGATCACAGTCATCAACATGTGCGAAGATTTGACCACTCAAAACTCACTCGTCACGTCTACATTTGAGCACGTGCGCGACTCCGACCTTCTGTACGATAAACGCAGGAGAGAATTCTTCAATGCAATGGCAAAGCACTGCACGGGCACTCATATTCAGCCAGTAGCTGCGATGGCTCCGTCTGAATGCACCAGCGCAAATACAGTGCCTCGACTCAATCCAGAAGATATCTATTTGAGTTCGGTCTCGAACTGCGTACGGGAAGTGGTATCGGCAGTCATCCGCAATCGTTCATTTATCGCCCAATTCTCCAGTCGCGTCAAAAATCTCCGATTAGAAGTTAATGCATGTGAATATGCGTTGAAGCGACTCGAGTCGTGTTCGCACCTCAGCACCGTTAGCGCGTTCAAGGAAAAACTTCAAGGCATCAAAAATCGTCTCGAAGGTGGTATTTTTGGTGTAAGTACGCGGGAGTTTGGAGATGCGAAGAGAGCCACGTCGGTGTGCGATGTTGTGACCGCGGTCGCCTCCGTTATATTTCCGCCTGTACTACCTGTTGGAGAGATCGTCTTGATCAACTTTGCTGATCCTGTTGATATCCTTCGTCGGATCTACCATCAGGAAGATGTACCTCATTTCCTGGCGGAAGAGGCCGATGAATCCTTATCGACCCTCATCATTCGGCATCAACTCGAGCACCACCTCATCGCTCCGTCCTCGTTCGAGATTCTTCTACGCGAAGCAATCATTCTGAAATATCCAGAGTACTGGGTTCAATGCACTGAGCGAGGGGATGTCGTTTCTCTTGATGGTGGGCAATGGGAAGCAATGCAAGATCTGCTACCTGATTTGGAGCAGATCGAGGAATCCATGCTCGAAAATTTGAGTGAGGTGCTTTCGACGCTCGATTCCGTGTGGCTCAAAGCCAGAGCCAAGCAATTGGCTTCACCTCAGCTGCCGAATGCAATAGTGCGCGGTCGACTACGAGTGCGAACGAGACCAAATTCACAACACGATAGTACTGCAGAAGATGTTGTCGCGTCCCACGAGGTGACTGTGCCACAGTCGCAAGCACTTTCTGCCGCAACGGTAGCATCTCAATCCATCGCCGAGCTGAAGAAGCCCCGAGCGAGACGTGACCTGATAAATGACCAAAAACATTGCACACGCAAATGCTCCGTCTCGGACTGCAGTAACTACACGATCAGCAAGGGCTTGTGCTTTAGGCATGGGGTGAGTCTCATTCGTATTGGCAACGCATGGACACTGGTTGTGACGTCAGCATGGCTTTGGACGTACAGGGTGGCAAAAAGTGTTCTAGCGAGGGCTGCTCCGCGAGTGCTAAAATCGGCGGGCTCTGCTGGAAGCACGGTAAACATATACACTTGCCACTCCTTCGAGTCATCAATTTCTAACATACAGTAATATGTTCAATAAGGTGGCTCCACGCAGTGTGCTGTAGAGGGCTGTGAGCGTCGTAGCAAATCGAGAGGGCTGTGCTGGGCCCACAGTGGAGGCACCCAGTGTCGACACGAAGACTGCACAAAGCTTGCGGTTTCCAACGGTTTTTGCTGGAGGCACGATGGGGGCAAGCGCTGTGTATATGACGGCTGCAATCGACCAGGCTTCGAGCGTACGATGAACTACTGCCTCAAACACTTTGAGAGTTTCGAGAACGAGGCATGCATGGGAACAAGAAGCGAAGATGATCCTGCCGAATGTGAAAGTGGTTGCACGGACATGATTCATCCCAACAGTGCATGCATCGGTGGAGGCGCTGGCATGTTTCGTGCAATTGTGAATGTGCTGCGTGGAAGGTCGAGAGTGAGGCCGTTCGATAGATCTTTGCGATCATCAAGTAAAGAGGGCAACGCTGTTGCGACTTTTACGAAGGAGTTCATCAGCTCTACGATTGACGAAGAGATCATTCATTATTGCAAAGGCTGTGTTGTCGGCTGCACTGCAGTAGAGCGAGCAAACTTTATTCGATCTGTGGCCAACAGCGGCGACTCCAGCAGTGCCAGTACGTTGTTTGATCGCACCAACTGGACTTTCCACGAGAACGACAAAATAGACGATGCCCATGCTCGCAGGTATGATGTGGAGTTGTGGAGTCTCCCTGACGGCGAGGGATTGGAGGCAGTGCAGACACTTGTCTTTTCTGATTCGACAATCTTTTTCGTCTGTATCGACCGTAGTTTGTCTGGCTGCACCGCCGGATTTACACCTCAGTGTAACTCGAAGGAGTCCCACTGGGTTCAACTGATTCACTCTCGCCATCCATTGGCATGTATAATCTTTGTGGATATGCAGTCGTTTTCTGCGCCGTCCGATTCACTGTGCGTGGATTCAAGAACAGTGCTTCACGACATGAAAACTGAGATTGTGAAGTGTCAGCAAGGTTTCGCTCTGTCCGGATTGCAGCACGAAATCGTAAAGGGGTTTAGATCGAAGAGGTTATTTTGCGGGGACACGACGGCCGACCAGTCACTTGATTTCGACAAAAGCAACGAGCTGCTTACGTCTAACGAGAACTTCCACGCGTTGCTCAAACATCGATTTCCTCTTCTTGACGAAACCACTTACACGGCTACCCTAAATGTGCTTCATCAACTCGGCGAGGTTTATCATTTTGATGGAACGATCGTGGAAGAACTCGAAGGATTTGTGTGCACTGATGTCGAGGTATGGCTCGAGTTTGTCGTCCGCTCCATGGAAGAAGCACGCGTTGGCGGCAGAATCCCCCACTCAACAGTGGCAAACCTCAACGTGCCAAACACGGAATCTATCATGCGAATGAAGCAAAGTCTCACGGCAAGTCTCCTTGCTGTGCCGCCAAATGAATGTGCCGGATGTGATAGTGACCTCATTGTGCCGGCATTTTTGGATGCAGAAGATGAAACGGTGACGCCGACCTCCCTTGCACTCCCAAATGCCCAACCTGGATCGTTTCGGTGGGCCCGCTCATTCAAGTTTTCTCACGCATACCCTGGCTGCTTGTTTTCACAAGTTCTCGTTGCATGTGTGAGCAAATTGGGTGACTCCGGCGTCACTCTGCAGTTGAACAGGCATCATTTAAAATGGCGAGTTGGGGAAGATACCGTTCTTTGCGTTTCCTCCGTGGTAAGGGCGTCGGCACGGAGTGATGGTAACGAGCGTAGCTACTGCATACACTTCGAAGCGATCGGCGTGAAGCAGCCTCGGTCTGTAGATCGGCTTATGCTCCAAGAGTTATCGTGTGCGATCGAGGTGGTGCTAGATCGATATCCTGGTCTGAAAGTAGCCCGCGAAGATGCTTCATGGAAGCCCCCAGAGTGGGCGTACGAAGACATGGCCCACCACCTCGAGACGAAGCCACGCCTAAGTGAAGCGCTAGCGATCGATGAGAATCTTTACACGGACAAGGTCTGCGTGGTGGGCCAACGACATTGGGGCAAGACGACTTTAGTTCAGTCGCTCACGTCAAGCTTACCGTCACTTCACCATGAGAAGCGCACAGTTGGCGTTGACCTCGTCGGAAGTTCTTTCCTTGAGAAAGATGAGCGCAAAACATTTGGCAGGCGACATGCCGTCACGTTTGTAGATTGTGCTGGCCAAGCAAAGCATCAGTCTATCCAGCTGCTATTCTATCGCCACACCACATTGTTCGTGATATGCGTCGATCTCCACGCATACGCCACCGCACTGGAACAAGCTCAATTCGTTTGCGATGACGAGCAGAGTGTCATCGCGAGAATGAATCGATTCGTGAAGCACAACATCCTACGTTGGGTGGACAAAATCCTTCTGAACAAACCCGACGCCCAGATCGTGTTTGTTGGGACAAAGGCCGACAAGCTTGGAGCCAACAGCACTCGAACTGCGTCCATCCCAGCGAGTTTTTTCCGACATCTAGAAGCACACAGTGACAAGCACACCGGGGCGATTCACGATCAAATTATGGCGATGGTGAATGCGCATGCCAAGTACTCGATGCACTCGACGTGCCAAACGGAGCAAATCAATCCACGAAATTGGTTCTTTGTGAGCTGTACTTCTCGCACCGCGGTTTCCGAAGCTCAGCGCGAACTCGAGAACTTGATTATTCGCGGTAGGCAAAGCTTACTGCTTCCGAAGACATATGCCCGTGTGTTGACTAGCATCATGAATCTGAGAAATGATTTCAGCAGTTACGGACACAAGAAGCGCGTGAACTCGACGATCTTGGCATCTAAACAGCTTTTCGCGTGGGTCCACTCGATTGTACCGTCTGTGCGACAGTTTGCGGACAAACGAGAACAGATTCTTGACTTTTTGCACGATTCTGGGGAGGTGCTGAGGTACAAGGACATCGATGATCCTGAGCTGTCCAACGTGGACAAAGAGGTTTTGGACCCTCAACTTCTGGTGGACTTTGCACGAGAGCTTTTCAGCTACAAGTGCTCAAATGAGAAGCTGCCACACATTGCTCTGGAAGACTTGAACACTTTTCCACTCTGGGCATCAGTGAAATCTGAGCCAGTACTTCTCGAGATGAAGCTGCTTTTACGCTCATTCCGGATTGTTCACCAAGCGCGGGGAACAATGAAGCGTGATTCCGATCTACTTGTTCCAGCGTACTGGAAGCACGCGCCATCGTATGAAAATCTCAATGTCGGGCCAAAGTATCTGCGGCTCGAGAGATGCTCAACATCAAATCACCAGCATCATGTACAATGGAAGTACTATCTTGGCGAAGTGCTCGATGACGGGTTTTTCGAGCGCGTTGCTCTCGAAAGTTACTCGGCGTTGCATAAGCGGCGCACGATCATGGGCTTGATACAGTACACCGCCGATGAGGAAGCTGCCCTACAGGAGTCTGGACGGACCGAACGCCAGTATTGTCAAGTCTGGATTGACCAGAAAAGCGATGACGACAGCAGGTACATGGTATGTGTTGAAGCCGTCGCCTCCACAGCTTTTGTCGAGAGGATCTGGGATCCATTCTTGCGAACGTGCATTGCCATCGAAAAGGTGCTTTCTTTCCATGCTCAATCTGCTCATCAACTGTATGTCATGGAGGGATCTGACGAGCACAAAGTGCAAGACATCATCGATGAATTGCTCGATCGATCAACGGGTTCGGGGCTGTCGCACAACCTCACGTGGATGCCTCCCAATTTGGAATGGTACGTTGATCAAGTGCGAAAGCTCAAGGCCTCTCCGACATCAACGACAAGGCAGCTTTGATAACATGCGGAGTGTTGCTGATGTCTCCCGAAAAAAAAAAGATTATCGCTCGCACGCCGAGGTCACCTGAGCGTGGTGTTATCGTACGAACTGCACTCATAATGATGTCCGTAGTCATTGCCTGCCTTCTTGCACTGTTTCCACGTGGCTTACGCAGCGCCGTGGTTTGTGGGGAGCGATATTTTCTCAGGTCTCAGATCTTGATTCGAACGGTCTCCTGAGACGAGATATCTCCCATGTGGCGAGCGTCTCCTCTCTTCGCCGCGAGAGAGTTTTCTTCCCGTGGGTGGGAGAAGACAAGAGATACACAAACGCCCGCCCCTCTCGCTCCGCCTGCACTGCACTGGCATTTCCCCCCACGCCCTGTGAACCCACGATTGCTCTTCACGGTCTCTGCTAGTCTAACCACACATTTTCCTCCATGGAACTCGCGGACGACAAGCTCTTCGCGGCCGCGCGCGCGGGCGACGCGTTCCGCGTGGCGTCGCTTCTCCAACGTCCCGGTGCGGACGTGAACGCACGCAATTACATTCGCGACACACCGCTAGTGGTCGCGTGCGACGCCGGCCACGGTGCCGTCGTGACGACGCTGCTGCGAGCAGGCGCCGATCCGAATGCCGCCTACCGGTACGGCGCGTCGCCACTCGCGCTCGCGTCCGAGCGAGGCGATACCACGATCGTCGAGGAGCTGCTCGCGGCGGGAGCGCGCGTGGACCACACAAACACGTGGGGCGCGACGCCACTCCACGCCGCCGCCAGCAAGGGCTTTGTGGACGTGGTGAAGCTGCTGCTGCGAGCGGGCGCCGACACGACCGTACGTGACAAGACCGGCTCGACGCCACTGCAAGAAGCCGAGCAGAAAGGTCACATGGACATCGTGCGGCTCATGCGGAATGAGCGAAGGGTCTCTTCGTCGTCGGTGAACTTTGACAGCGAGACAGCACGCGAGCTGGACGTCGCCGTCACGAGTGGCAAGCTCGAGGCCGTCCGTGAACTCGTGCGGAACGGTGCAAGCCTTGCGACAGTCTCACGAGACGGCAGCCCGCTTCTCCATCGTGCTGTGACCAGCAATCAAATCAAGACGGTCGAGTTCTTGCTGAGCCAGAAGGTTGAGATCGATGCGATCGACTCGGCCGGGTGGACGGCCATCCACCACGCCGTGCGCTCGCGGTCCAAAGACCTTGTGACGATCTTACTGAAGCATAATGCAAACGTCAATTTGCAGACCAAGGGAAGACGTGGTGAGCCGGCTACGCGGTACGAAGCCTCTGTGCTACACCTCGCGATCCGATCCGACGACACTGAGATCCTCACGTTGCTGCTCGCCCACAAGGGTCTCGACCTGAACCTTCGCAACGACCAGGGGCGTACACCGCTCGTGTACGCTGTATCGCTCGACCGAGGGGAGGCTGTCAAGCGTCTCATCGAAGCTGGTGCTGACGTGAATATTCGAGCCGACGCGGGTGAGTCGGCATTGCTTCTCGCGAGTCATCGCGGGCGAGCCGAAGACGTTCACGCGCTGCTGAGGGTTGGAGCGAGAACCGATGTGGTCGCTCGCTCAGGCCGCACGCCGTTGAGCGAGGCAAAGTCCCCCGAGCAACGCGAGCTGATTCAGTTGTACCAGAACAGCCAGCTTTTCCACGACAAATGCTTTGCATTTCTCAGCCGTGGCGATGAGCCACCGACGATCGACAAGCTGACGGAGCTCGTACCGCTCATTACGGCTGTGTACGACCTCCGACACATGCTGACGCTGGTCGCCATGTGTGAGCCTTCTGTCGGTCCAACACAGAAACGCGAGCTGCTCAAGGCTGCGTTTCTTCATGTCGTGGACCGTAAACTGACGTACGACGACGACGCGTGCGTGTTTTTCAAGCTTTGCCTCGAACTCTGTGAGCGGGACAAGCTGCTGACTCGCGAGGATTTCCTGTTGCTGGACCGTAAGGCGGAGAAAATAAACACGGAAAGCGCCGACTGGGTGATTGAGATGAAGAAGCAAGTGTACTCCAACAGTTGGCGTCTCGACACCCACGACCGACGTCTCAATGTGGTCGTCGACGGCCTCAACGAGGTCCATACACTGGTGATGGAGAACCGGAAAGTATTGGTGAAAGTTTCGCGTCGTGTTAGTGGCTTGAAGAGACAGATTGACGACGGGAAGAAACTGATGAGTCAGCTCCATGGGCGAGTCGGCCGCATGTCCAAGGATATGAACAGATTGCAGAGCCGACTAAGCCAGAGCGAGGCCAATATCGAACATGTGGCTGCTAATTTACTAAACTTTCGCCAAGCGTATGTGGACCGTCTGGACCAGGAGGAACGCAACAAGAAGATCAAGCGTGTGTGTGGCATTGTTGCGTCCGTCGCGGGGTTCGTGTTTGCACCGGTGCTCAAAGAAATGTCCGAAGCGATCGTGGACTTTATGAACCCGATCGAGTTTGTCGAGAAAGTGTACATGGAAACGGATATCGCTCGATTCCTGAGCGACGAATCGGAGAATGCTCTCCCACAGGTCATTCAAGAGCAGCTGGAAAAGTACGCGATCCCTCAGGACGAGTTTGAGGCCGTCTTACGAGAGGAGATCGTGCTACAACATCCCGAATATTTGGCTGAGTGTGCGACGCGAGGCCTGGCCGTCAGTGTGGACGGTGGGCGATCTGAGCTTGCACGTAGCTACGAGCCATCGATTGACGAAGAGGAAATCATGGTCCTGAAGATCGTGGGTGAACTTCAAGCACTACGAGCCGATGAACCAGCCTCGGTGGCCGCGCCGCCTAGTACTATACCTCGAGGGCCAAACATTTCGACCTCCGAACCTATCCAGATGAGCCATGTTGTCGCTTCAAGCGGGCTCAAGTCACCTGCGAGAGCCTCCATCACCTCAAGAGAGGGTGAGACACCCTTAGAGGCAGTGCAAAAACTGAAAATCTCGGCCCCGAAGCCTTCAAATGCGATCGTTTCTCATACAGTACAGCCAACCAAGTCACCTGTTGCTGGTGGGAAGCCAGTCATTCTGTTTCGTGATGACCTGAATGACTTCCCATTCCACGCTGCTGTCCACGAGAGCCACGGACAGCTTAGCGAGTTTGTTGGCTTTGCCGAACTGATTGAGCCGCAGTCGTGTGACCCGATGGATACGATGCGCCTGCAGATCCGTAGCATCACCAGCTCCCACGAGTCACTATGTGCAGCCGAGTACGCCTACCGTCGTCGATACCAAGACATTGGTGATTTTCTGGTCTCTCGCATGCCCAGCTCTTCACGCGTCGATAAAGGATCCGCTCGATCTGTCAAACTACTCGACGACGAGGACAACTACCCGTTCATCGTCGCCGTGGACGAGAGCGAGGGTGATCTCGACGAATTCAAAGCTCTCACTCTGTGGATCGACCCAGACGAGCACTCTCTGGACGCTCGAATCCAGGCGTCCGTTGAGCGGGTCACCTCCGAGTCGGTCAAGTGGACGGCCGTCGAGTACGCCTGCTATCTCGGCTACGAAGAGATCGTCGGGTACATGCTCAA
>JAADVY010000820.1:0-12107 GCA_023336035.1 Pythium plurisporium
GCACCACAGGGGACCAGGCCGTGGCGCCGATCTGGAACTGGTTGGAGATGGCGACCGGTCCACTCTGGCCAGCGAGCCACGACTGGTTCACTCCAGCGCCCTTGATGCCCGCGAAGAAGTACTCGTTCTGGAAGTTGGCAGCCGCCCCCTGTGCTGGAGACACGGCCACGTGGCCCTGGTAGTCGACTTGCATGAGCCCGATCGACATGCCCTGACGAACGTTGATCGGGAGCAGCAGGTTGCAGGCGTTGCGATCACGTATGGTTGCGTTGCCTGTCGCGGCCGTCAACTCTGTGAACCGCACCGAGATGGCTTGTCGATCGCGGGAGATCGAGAGCTGCACGCTCTTGGGGCTCGGACATCCCGAGCCGAAGAGCGCGGCACCATCCAACCAGAAAATCCGGTCGTCGTTGTCTTTGCCGGACTTCTCCTTCTCGTTGTCACTGCGGACAGGTAGGTACGCAGGCCATCGCGGCGAGGACAGCAAGCAAGAGGAGATGCAGGATGTGGCGACCGTTCATGGTTCTGGATGCAATGCTTGTGTTGGGTGCACCAGAAAGCACGCCCTGATCTGCTTGGTGAGACGGTAGTGGATTGTATGGACGTCCGTTCAGCATGTAAAAAGGAAGACTGGCGTCAAATGCAGGCGGGGGAACATGGCTTGACATTGTGGCCAGTCGCAACTCCAGGAACGCGCGTGGAAATGCTCGGTGACTCTATGGTACGAGGGCTCATTTCGGTTAGGCGGCGGCACGTGACGAACCGCTGGCGATCGCACGCTGCTGTTTCAGTCGAGCCTCTTTCATCGCGAGTGCAAACGCAGAGGCCGCACTCGCGGCGGTTTTCTCTTTTGGCGAGCCGGACGCGCGACGTGTCGGGACGTGTGGAGCCGCTGGAGGAGGAGCTGCTGCACCGCGGCTTCCGGGTTGGTTCTGGGACGGCGTCGCGTGGCGCACACGGTGGTCTCGGGCATGGCCAGGTCCCGGCTCGTGCTCAGGCTCGGGTTTCATGTAGTACACGGACTGTGGTTGCCGGTATTGCTGCGGCGGCGGCTTCGCTGCTGGCGTGCGTTCAGGGTCGACATATCCCGGCCGTGCCGGCTGGCGATGGCTGCTGGGGCCACGTGGTTGTTCCGGTTTCGTTCGTGGAGCGATACCGACAGGACTCCGGGCATTCCCTCCTCCCGATCGCGGAGGGGGCATGGATGGCTGAGCCGTGTACGAGTCACTTACGCTACGGTTGATCGCCGGTGGCCATGATGCCGGTGGCGCAGTTGACGAGGACGACGACGATGCTGCGTCATTCACTGTGGCGGACGCGTACGGTTGCTGTGAGTCATAGATCGCGCGATTACTCATAGCGGGGACGTCCAAGAAGATGCTGAACGGATCATGGCGTTCCACCAGTGCACGCTCGAGAACCTTCTCCTCCACGGTGAGTGGCGGCGACGACGAGCCCACTGCTGCGTTCGGGTTGGTCTTCTGCGCTCGCCCAAAGCGAAGCACAGCCGCAGCATCCACGACCCAGCGATCGGGCTCGCCGACGATGGTCGACGGCACGATCTCGATCCGCGGGCCACCGCCGTAGTACCGCGAGAGTACATCCCAGACCTCAAGCGGGATCGTTTGGTAGTCGCCACATCCCTGGTTGCCCGAGCCCGTAAAGTCTTGGTTGTCCACGGGGACGAGATCGTCGCGTGGAACCAGCCGGCCCTTGCTCATGACCAGCAGCGACAAGTTCTCGATCGGTCCCGGTGGTTCGCCATCGCCCATGGAGGAGGCGAGCGACGAGTTGGTGCTTTCGGCTCGGTCTTTCTTGGTCTGAAAGTCGTCGTTCGCGTCGTCGCCATGGTTTCGCGTAAACGCGAGCCATGCGCGAAGCCACTGCGCTCGGACCACGCACTTGCGTACCTCGCCGTGGCGTCGCGCCTTGGAGCCAGCGGCCGTGACGCGCTGGATCTCGGCGAGGCGATCATGGTAGACATGTTGAGTCGTCGTCGTCGCTGTCGGCGACTTTCGGGGAGGCGTGCGATCGATCCACTCGCGTGTGCCGGCTTCTTTCTCGACCACCATCTTGACGTGCGGATCGCCGAGATGCATCATTGCCTCGAGCAGTCCGAAGCAGGCCGTGCACGCCCGCTTGGCTCGCGTGAACCGGCCGTCGATGTGCACTTGGTCGGGCGAGCAGTCGTCGCAGATGATGTCGCCGCAGACGCGGCAGTGGTGGCGCCGCCGCGACCACTTGGTGAAGGCCAAATGGCACACTTGACAATCCGGCACCTCGTCATCTTTTTTCCACTCGACGTCGTATTTTTTGGCCTTGTAGTCGGCGAGCGAGTTGCGTGCGGAGGAGCTGAACGAGAGGCGGCTAAACGTGAGGCTGAGACGGCTCGTGCGCTCCTCGTCGTGGCCGCGTTGCCGTTGCATCGAGCGACCGGACTTGCTGGTCCCGAGGGGCGCCGCGCGGCGGCTGCTACTGAAATCCTCCTGGGACGGCACGCCGTCGTAGTTAAACATTTCCTGCGGACCCGGACCACGCGCCGAGCCATTCGAGAAATCGTCGTCCGCGGCGTCGTCCTCGTCGTCTTCCGCCGCGTGGGCAGCGCTGACGCGCGGCGGCGAGTACCGAATGACGCGCATCGGGCGCGCGACACTCGGGGGGAGCGACTCGCGCTGACGCTGCTGCTTCCACACGGCGTCACGCAGCTCTTTACCGTCGAGTGCGGCATGCTGCGCGGAGGCGCCGTCCGGCCGCGCCGACGACGACGCGCGGCGCCATTTGCTAAAGAGCGAGCTGCGCTTGTCGGTGCCACTCGCCGCCTGCTCGACGCTCATGCTGGTGGTGCTCGCCGCCTTGGACAGCGCCTTGGGCCGCGTCGCCATTTGTCGTGCGTTGTGAATAAAGGAGGTGTGGAGATGACGGCGTGACGTGTGTGGTCAGCGCGGACGATTGTGGCGGGGCAAAAAGTGACCGTGTAAAGGGCAGCGTTCTGTCGCGGGCACACGGCAAATCTCCAGCTGCCCACTGACCAGCAACCGAACGGAATGACCGGCCGACCAGACGGAGGGAACCCCTACAGAGAGAGAGAGAGAGAGTGTGTCTCGCACTGGGAACCACGGTGCAATAGGTGACCGGACTGCTGTGAGTCACGACCTGACGGCCATTTGGAGCGGACGCTGGGGGCGGACAAGGTCTTGTCACAAGACCACTTGATAGGCGGATCCACCCATTGATCTAATCTGATTGGTGGCTCAAGCGGACCGACTCAGATCCGTCCGCTGATTCCTGTATCTCATTCTGTTGATTACTTGGTTGGCTTGACGGCGCCTGTCGCTTGCCACTTGCCATCACAGTACCCTATCCCTTTTCGGACCAATTGAGATGCCCCTCTGATGAACGATATCCCTCTATCATACGATACTGGGCATCTCATAGTGGCTTCTAACATCGTGTTCCATTGTACAGCACTCCTCCACCAGCACACCCACCTCTCTCTCTCTCTCTCGCACGTGGGGGAATAGAAGAAGAAGATCACCTTCGGACCCTTCTCTCGCTCTCTCTCCGTCCCACCATGGCCGAGCACCCGACGGTCACGACGCCCGGCGGCTCGGATCTCTTCGCGGGGCTCCACGGGCTCGACTACTCGTCGTTCAGCGACGAGGCCATGGAGATGCTCGTGGACGACAATCTCCCGGTGGCCACACCGGGCCGGCCACCGACAATCAAGACCGGGCTCACGCCCTCGTCCACACCGAGCGCGTCGTCCAGCGGCGAGCCGTTCGTGATGACGCCACGCACGGCCGACTTTATGGCCGAGCTCGCGGCCGCGGCGACGCCGGCAAACCATGCGCCACCGCCGACCGCGATGCTGTTTGACCACGACCTCGTCGCGAGCGAGCCGGCCCCGAGGATGAAACAAGACGAGACGGAAGACGACGACGACGACGCCGACGAACGCGGCGATACGCTGCGGCAGGACGATCTGCCGACGCCGCTGAGCTTTTCGTTCACGCCGACCGGAGCGGGGCCAGGCTCGAGCAATGGACGGTACCACGTCGCGCCTGCCCACAAGCACAAGCGCGTGCGGTCGAACCCGGACATGCTCCAGAACTTTAACTTGCAGCAGCTCATGGGCAATACGAGCACCACGACGACGACCACGTCGCCATTGCGGCCAAGCGTCGGCGAGGCAGCACCGCCGTCAAGTGGCGCCGGGTCGTTTGGAACCGGCGGCGCCATGTCGCTGCCCACGACACCGCTCGACGGCGGCGCGAGCTACGAGCCAATGCCGGCGCCGCTGCCGATCTCGATTGGCACAGTGAATGTCGTCACGCCCGTGGGCTTCCACGGAGCCAACGACGCACCGGAGCCGACCCACCAGCCCAGCCCGGACGATACGTTCCCGTCCGATATGGATTCGTTCCTCAAAGAGATGCAGTGGTCCGAGCTCGCGGAAAATAACAACTCGATGAACGTGGATACGCTGAGCAGTCTCGGCGCCGGGTACCGCTCGCAGCGCATTCAAGCGGGCGTGAACGAACTCAAGATGAAGCGCAAACGGCCCACACAGCACATGCGGCACCACTCGAACCCCGTGGATCTGCTCCACAATCTGGACCAGTTTCGGCTTCTCTCGCAGCAACAGCAACAGCAACAGCAGCAGACCCAGCCACAACAACAGCCGCAGCAGCAGTACACGCCGCCGCCGTCGCCGCCGCTTCCCATGCAATACCCGTCGCCGACCAAAATGGACCCCGTGATGCCCATGCAAGTCCAGCAGCCGCAACAACAAGCAATGATGGCGGTTCCCATGAGCGCCGGCATGCCACCGCAGCAGATGATGCAACCCAACCCCTTTGCCATGCAGCCCGACATGGGCATGCCGAGCATGCAGTTCCAAGTGCCGGCAGCCATCGCTAATGGCTCGGCGCAGTCCCTCCACGCGCGACGAGCCTCCATGCCCAACTCGGCCTTTGCGCGTGGGCGTGGCCATCGTCGCGCTGCCTCCCGTGGATCCACTGGTTTGTCGATGGATATGTCACAAATGAATCTTGAATTTTTGACATTGCCCGAGGAGGAGTTCCAGCAGCAACTCCAGCAGCAGCGTCAGCAGCAAGTGTATCAGCAAGCCATGGGGGGTGCGTTCCCGTCGCCTCCATCGTCACCCCCACTCCAGACGTTTCAGCAGCAACTCAACTCGCCCGGAATGGGCGGACCGATCACGGAAACGGAGACCGAGAAGAACCGCAAGTCGTACAAGTGCGGCCGCTGTGGGAAGCCCAAGGTGGGTCATGTGTGTACCATGCCCGATCTACGCAACAACTGGACGCAGGTCGATGTCGAGGTTACCAAGGGCATCAAGATTGTGCGCACGAACTGCCACATTGTGGCGACAAAGAACAAGTGGATCCCGCAGCACGAGGACAACTTGTAGAAGAGTACAACCCACGGCTGGTGGACTTGCCACCCTCGCATTACAGTCCGTCCTCATCACGGATCGCACAAACCGAGTCACAGCGCGTGAAGGCCGAACACCCCCCGCTGCGGCGGTCAGGTCTCTCGGGAGATGCTGTCCAACCCTATGTACATGCGTCTGCATTTTGATTATCCCGCTGTAGCTAGCTGAAAAAAGAATGAACGCAATGGGAGCGAACAAACAAACCGAAGATCGCCTCTCTCGTGGGAATCTTTTCACTTGACGGGGAATGGCTTGAGCTTGCTCATCTGCTCAATTGCGGCTTCGTCAGCATTCTCGAGGTGGCTATGTTGAACCATTTCATCGATCGCGCCGACGACACGCGGATAGTTTGCCATCAGACTCGTCTCGGTGAGCTTTTTCTCCAGCTGGGTAGTGAGAACAGCCTGCACGATCGCCATGATCTCAGCCACTGCACGGTGCCAATCGATCAGACCTGTAACCCAGGCTGTGCCTCAATGCATAGAATTGATACTCACACACGAGTTCGTCGTACTCTTGACTTCCCGACAAGATCACACGCAGCTCCCCGACGGCACGAAGTACGACGAACTGGTTCTCGCACACGAGAAACTGATCCCCACCGGCGGGTGTCTTTGCTGCCCACAGCTGAGGAAGCTGCTGCGAGCAGATTCGCGCGAGCTGCGTCTCGTACCGTTTGCGGGCATCGAGCGACGTTCCTGGATCAAAGTACCGAGCGAGCAAGATGTAGTTGTCGTCGTTGAGGATCAGCAGGCTGTGAAGCATTTTGTCGAGGGCTAGTCTAGGATCGTTGCGTCCCGTCGTGTCGCGATCTGTCCGAACAGGCGCAGTACTCGTATTCTTCTCAAGATCAAGGTTTGCATCAAAGAGGCACATTCATTTGATACGTTTTCGGCCAATCCCATGGCATCATCGAGCGATAGGAAACAATCGTTCTCGCACGTCACCCTATGGAGATGCTGCAGGCCACCTCAATGGTTACGATTCTTCGGTCGCGGCTAAATGGACAGCGATACGCTTTAGCGTATCTTTCAAGTCCTCCTACAAATAAGAACATAGCAAGTCAGTCATTCCATCCAGTCCTAGTAGCTGAGAGTTGAGAGGTCAGCCGACCTCGTCGTGTTCGGCTTCGTAAACTTCCACGGCAGCTTCAATAATTGAGTCCTTGCGTGCGATTGATCGCTTCAATGCAGCAAGTTCGGTTGGCTTCACGCCATCGAGTTCAGCTGCGAAGTGCAAGAGCTGCTTCTCCATCAGCAAGGTGCGAGAGATCACCGACGAATGACGAGAAGCAAGAATGCGCTTTAGAGTATCGACAAAATCATCACCGTCCAGCGTCTCTCGGTACACGTCGAATGCTGCTAATATCGCGGGGTCGTGCTCGGAGAGGTATTTCTCGATATCAGCCACTTCACTGCTGGATAGGCCAGACTGCTCGCGATCATTTGCAAGGCGGGCTAAGATCACACGGAGTTCCTGCTTCTCGTCCTCGTCCATCGGTGCGGTATCCGCCTCTACGAAGAGAGTATCCGGTTCATCTGCAGTGTCACCAGCTTTCAACCCTTCCAGCCGCGCGAGTCGTACGAGGGTGTCGGCAAACTCCCCCCGGTTGCCATCACCCAGGAAAACAACGAAGGCCGCTACCAATCGATCGTCGCGAGCGTCCATGAGTCTTTGCAACACTCCACGTTGCGCAACACGACCGCTTTGTTCAAGTGGACGAATCATCTGAGCTGAAATCTTCACCTTGTTCTGCTCCCAGGCGGTGAGATCGCACAAACGCCACAGCGTATCAACAAGATCGCGGGCATCGCGCTCCTCGTTGTACACATCAATAATCGCAAAGACTCGGTCGTCTCCCTTCGCCAACAGTCCGAGGAGCAATTCAATTTGCCACTTGGCAAGTCGCCCTTTACTCCCCAAGATTTCAATAAGCCGGGCGGCGAAGTAGGCCTCCGAATCGGCGTCAAACTGTGCCGACGAGGTGATATGGAGGCCATCGAGATCGGAAACAGGTGACGAAGGGGGTGTCAGTGTTGCTTCACCTCCCTTTCGTCGCGGGGAAGAATACCTTGGAGCGTCGCCGAAGTTAGCGTGCTTGACGATGAGTAACAGCGTCTCAACAAGCTCCTTCACATCACTGTCCGATTCAAAGGCTTCGTTCGCAGCAATCATGGCCTCGTTCTTCTCCTCGTATAGGCGAATAAGACCATCTGCTTCATGCGAGCGAATGAGTTCGCGATTCATCATCTCACCAACCACCTCCACTAATCGCAATTTCGCATCTTGGCGTGTTGTGAATCTTGCAATTCGAAGTAGCGTATCTCCAAAATCTTCTACGTTCTGCTCCACCTCGAAGACCTCCCACGCCGCACGCGCGAGCTCATTCTTCCGGGCGAACAATTGTTTCACAAGAGTCTTCTCATTCTGACGGAGCACATCACAATGTTCGTCGACGATTTGCGAGAATGCTGCAACCAACGCACCCTCGTTCGCTTGGATCTGAAGTTTCGCGATTCGTTGCAACGTGTCCAACAGCTCGTTCTCATCACCATCCGTGACGTACACTTCGAATGCGCTTTGAAGGAGGTTGTGGTTGTCCTCGATCAGAACGCGCAACACGTGACCATGGTCTGGTGCCAAACGGCGGAGTCCAAGCCAGCGTTGAATGTGCTCGATGAGGCCTTCCTGCCAATTGCCCAGCGAGACCATGTCATCCATCTTCTCTTCGTCACCGAGCTCAATAGTGATTTCGTCGACAATAGCGACCAACTGGTCACGAAGCTGCTGCAGATTCCGCGACGACTCGTATTCACCCAACGCTGCAAGGACCTGGGCGTCATTCTGGTTCACGAGGGCACGCAGAAGATCCACTTCGAGTGTTGTGACCATGTTCTTCTGGTACAACGTATTGAGAACATCATGCGGGCGCACAATCAGTGCCACTCGGCTCTTCTCACCGCCATTCGCGCTTGAATGGTTTGCAGCCTTGCGACGTGGACTCGCCGCCTTCTTCGGCGACCCCTTTCTGCGTTTCGGCGAGGCGTTGGCCGGGATATCCACGACAGTCGGCGCACCACCAAGCGCTGCCATCCGCTTGATCGTGCTTTCAAGCTCGCTAAGGTTGTAGTCGAGTTTGTATGACTGCAGAGCGCTCATCAAAATACAATTCTCCGCGAGGATCAACCGGATTAGCTTCACACTTTGCTCTTCCTGAAGCGCATGCTTGTTGAGAAGTTTCTCCACGACACCGAGCAGTTCCATGATGCTGCTCACACTCGCTTCCGAGGTCGACAGCGTCGACGAGAGACTCGTCTTGCGTCCGTTGCTCGAGCCTGGCATCGACAGCTTGCGTTGCTTCTCGCGGTACAACGAGGCCTCTGTCATGAGATCCGACTGCACGTGCGGTGAGAACACGGTGTGCGCGATCGACACAACCTTTTTGCAAATCAGATTGATTTGCGCCGAGCTTCCAGTCGAGTGATCAGTACCAGCGAACGCATTGCCGCCGTGGGCTCGCGAGCTGCTCCCCGACGGCGCTGCTCGCACCGCCGCCTGGTTCCCGTCGACCGCGTCGCCCTCGCGCACGAGCGACAACAGAAACTGCTTCTTGCTCGCAAGCGAACGCCGCGCGTCCTGCACGACGCGCAGCACTTCGTCCACACGCTGCTCGCAAATCTCCGCGAGGATCGCGGCCTCAAAGCTCGAGAGCGAACGGTCGTCGTCGCGCAGCGCCGCCACGAGCCGCTGCAGCCGCTGCGAGGCCTCGCTCGTCGGCAACGACGAGCCCTGCATTGTCGAGCTTGCGTTCAGCAGCACACGCGCATACCCACTCGCCTACAACAGTACGAGTTGATGAGCACACTCTCCAAGACACTAACTGTCTCTCTGAGGGGTCGCCGTCTTACCGACTGGAGCACTTCGGGTGAAACGCACGCGACCGCGAGCGGCACGATGCGGTTCTCGCTCTTGCGTGTGCTCTTGCTGGCGAGCGTTGGGTCCACGCTCGCGAGCGCGAACCCCGCACACGTCGCACCGACGGGCAGCGGCAACGACGCGCGCAATACGCTCTGTAACTCGGCCGCGGTCATACCGGCGTACACCGCGATCGTCGCAGTCGCTGCACCGCCTTTCTTTGTACCAATAGACCCATCGAGTCCGACACGTACGAACACGACGCCGTCGCGCTCGGGCTCGCGCGGCGTGTGGCGACGCGGCATGTTCGGTTCTCCAACGTTGTCGTGTCGAAAATGAAAGAAGCAGGAAACGGATCTCTTTTATTTTTTACAGATAGAAACCATTTACAGTCACAAAATGACCACAATAGACGGCTCCACGGCATAGATCATTTCCGTAATAGACGGCTTTTGGACAGGCTAGAACAGATAATTGCTGCACTTCAACGTGGCCCGTGGCTGGCATCCGGTCGCCAGCCCGAGGGCAGCAGCGACTGGAACGAGTCGAGCAGTTGCGGCAGCTCCGGGAGCGAGTTGACGCGGGACTTGGAGCGTCGGCGACGCTGCGGTTGTGGTGTTGCCGGTGTCGGTAACGGCGGTTCAATGGTGGTCAGCCCACGGCGATCGAGACACGCGCGACAGAACCGCACGCTCGCGAGGCCCACGCCCGGCAAATCGACCTGATCTTTCGAGACACAGGGCCGGCAGAACACGTCGCCGCAGGCCACGCAGTGGTAGCGAGGATGGAACCCACTCGCGAACGGTTTCGTGCACGCACGGCATTCGTGGACAGCTCTACAAGTGGAAAAGAACATTAGTGGGCATTTCTCGTATGAAATGAAATGGACTAGGCGTACCGTAGCGACGGCCACTCGGCACGTGGACGGAACGTCGCGGGGTCCAGGTGCTTGCGACGAAAGTAGTTACAGAGCCGCTGAAGGTTGGCGCCGAATTTTTCCATCAGAAACCACGCTGTGAAGCGCGGCATTGCCGTGCCGCCTGGCTCCATGCCGACGAGGTACACGATCTTCGTGGTCGCGCGTCTCGCTGGGTCTGTGACATCGTATGTGGTGCGGAAGAAAAAGCCCGAGCGGGTCATCCGGCCACGCACGAGGCGGAGGGTACTGCAATAGTCGGGACACTGCGGGAGATCGACCGAGTCCCACAGACAGTAGCCGATTGTCGAGCCGTCTTCGTGTGTGAACACATCGGTCGCGACGACCAGGCACAGGTCGCGGTCGTCCAGCGGCTTGGGGGCGGCGTACGACGAGTACCGTACGTAGACCGATTTGTACGGATTCTCGCACGTCGGGTGTTGCAATACCCCGAGCACACGCGCATCGAGGATGTTGTTGTACACGATGCGATTGTTCTTGAGCAGCGTCTCGGTGTCGGTCATGAGAAACAGTTTCATTAGGTCTTGTGTACTCGCGGTCGTCTCGCTGACGCAACAGAACCGCGTTTCGTCGGGGCCTACACTGTCGTCGACGTAGTACGCGATACCTTTCTTCTCGCCCTTGGGTCGCCAGTACACGCGCGAGGGGCGGTCGCCGACCATGGACAGCAGCACGCTGTCCACTGTGGAGTTGATCTGGTCCATGAGCTTTTGCTGCGTGTCGGGCGGGAGCTGAATGTCCCCCAGCATTCTGTTTCCATGGCTCGAGTGGGAGGTCTCGCTTGAATCGGTCGCCGTGGACTGCGTCGGTGACAGCTCTCTGGAGAGCTCCGATCGCGGGGTTGGACGAGACGCGTGGGTGCGGGGCATTGCAATGAATTGGCTAGTTGACGAATGACTGAGTTGACCGCATCGGTTTGTTGCCCATTCTATTAGACGGGAACGGAGGCGGTCCAGATGCCTCCTGGTGTGGTGCGTCCATCGTGAGACCAATCGCACGCCAACGGGAGGAAACAGAGACGCTTCCACTTCGGCGTGGCTCAGCCGGGAGGGCGAACAAGGTGCTCGCCGCAGCAACTACATGCACAAGGGACGGGCCAACCCCATCTCATTCAATAAATATACCATAATAGGGTGCATATTGAGGCAAATGACGAACAATTTTTTTCATTATTTACCTTTTTTTGATTGATGATTGCTCAATCTCACCTTGTTCCGAGTTGAAGTCGGCCATATCACGCAACCAAGACCACACGTTCGCAAATCGGGTGGGGGTCCAGATGCTGGGAATGCCGCACAGCTCAAAGGAGGACCTCGCACTGTGGGTTCGAATCCGGCAGCTGAGCTGGCGACCAGATCTTTTGTCGTTTTGTTGACCAGACGATGTGGTGGAAAAACGACCCAGATGGGTTCGGTTGCGTGGATCGTTGTCGCGATAAGTAAGGGAGACCCGCTCAGCTGGATACCATTGCATCGCACCAGGACGCACAGTGGGGGAATGGCGATGTCCGGCTCAGTGGTAGCGCATTCCGTTGTGCACAACAAGAGGCACGGATGAGGTGAGGCACGATCGGTTGTCGGTCTCAGCTGTTGGCTCGCGCTTGTGGTCGGGTAGCGTACTGTGGTCCTTGCCCACTTGCCCACACCGTCCACAGGCAGTGCCTGTGTAGCAAACGCTACACAACATTACGACCACTTGACGGATCCTCCCCATCTCTGAGGCCTGCGGTCACTTGTGTGCGGCGGTATCAATGCTGTGGTGCCATGCGAAATCACAATAAATCGTTCAGTGTGATAC
>JAADVY010000821.1:0-12106 GCA_023336035.1 Pythium plurisporium
GGTGCCAGCCTGGAACGGCCACATCGCGTGACGCGATGGTGGAATTCCTCCCCGTGCGCATGTGTCGGACAAGGGGGAGGTAGAGTAATGCCATGTAAGTGCAGCAAGTTTCGTAGAATGGGATGGTCAATACCAGCAACTCCACTGGGCAGTCTCCTCCGATTAAAACACAAGCAGCGTGTCGAACTTTGAGCTTTCGGATGAAGACCCCTTTAATAGCACTGGCAGATGATGACAGGATCGCACGGGACGGTCGAGGCAATCACGGTCGTCGAGAACACGATCGAGAGTCTCCGTAGACCCGGTGTGATCAACTACCTGTACCACTCGGTTGGTTGGAAGCATTCGCGACGTGGCGCAACGGGAGCCAATCAGATAGATGACACGCGCTCGACTGACGAATCAGCAGCTCATCAGCGATGTCACTGGCTCGTCACATGCATCACGCGACTTATGTGACGAGGTACAGGATACGCAAGTGCAACTCTTTCGCTTGCTTCAGCGTCGAAAGTGACTGAAGATATTGTCCGCAACGAGTTCGGATGATCACTCGTGAACGGACCACTTGGAAGGGTTATCACCCCGCCGTCTAGGCGGTCGTAGAGGCCGTGGCGTAGTCCGGGGACGCGTCCCACTTGTCGAGAAGAGGTCCATCCCCGAGACCTGCAAGCGTGCGGAGACGTGAGAATGTGACCAAAAGTTGTCGAAACATTTTCCACGTCTCGTTCACGACGAGCGCTCTGGAGTTGGCTAGCGCATCTTTGGTCTCGTCGTTCAGTAGCGCAGCTGCGGAAGCGCCCTGCACACTCATGCGCCGCGTACTGGCGAGATCACTCATGATCTTCATGGAGGTTCGTCGATTTGCTGTAGGCTCAGCTTGCTGCGGTGGCTTGTTGATCTCGTCCATCATCTTCCCCAAACGCTCCAGAAAGAGATTGTGGAGAGCTTCAAGTTGCGCAACATCTTGACTTGACAGCACGGCAGATGACACTGATGTACTCAAGTACAACACTTCACGCTGGATAGCACGTCCTCCATTTAATGGCACACGCCGAGAAACGGCATCGGCTTGAATGTCGTTGTTCTTCCCGACTCGTCGCAACTCGTCAAGCAGCAACCGGCACGGTTCTTCGTACGCTCGCCAGGACTCGACGAGAAACTTTGCTTTGTCGTCGACCGCCGGTAGCATTTTGAAGGGTACAGGCGAAGCATGCTCCAAACGACGTAGTTCCACAAGCGCCTCACGTGCTAACAACGGGTAACAAGCAGCTGCTATGCGATCACTCATATGATCGGCTGGACGAGATTGTTCGTTGGATGCTGCATTCCTGTTTCGTTTGCTCGCGGAGAAGGCATGCCCCTCGACCTTTGTCTCGGGTTCTTGTTCTCGTGGTTCCGTGAGGCAAACGCGCCTAAACACAGCGGATAGCTCTTCGTTGTTGAAAGTGATGTCGGCTTTTTGGAGGACAGTTGCGATCATATCGAGTGGTAACGATGGACCAAAGCGGGTAATGTCCTCTTCCATCCCACAACAGATCACGCGGATTTCGTTCATACGATGTTGGATGTACCTCTTCCACTCGTGGAGAGCAAGTACAAGGAATGCCTCCGCTGTCATAAACTGTTTTGGGGTCAAATCAACACTGCTTCGTAACGCGAAGCTGCCGGTCATCATCGACGCCGGCATATCTGTCAGCCCGGGTGTTTTCCAGATTGTCAATTGCTCTTCAAGTCGCATCTTTATCCGTTGTTTTTGGTCGGCACCAAGCTTTGCGAATGCCGAGAGTAAGATACCTTCAGCTGCAGACTGGCTGATGAGATCTTCTTGTGGTGTCTGTCCGTCGACGTCTATAGGTGGTTGGATCAAGTGGAACGTGTGCAGCCCACATCGAAAGATGGCAAGCAAGAATGACAAAGCCTCGTTTTGGCCCATCAGACGGTCATCCAGAGAGGCATCGCTCGTGCAGCACAAATGCGAGAACAATAAAACGAGCTGATTACTCTGCGCCATCGATCGGCAATTGACGAACACATCGTGAAGGAGCTTCTCGGCTTCACAACGTGTTCCAAATCGCTCGACAAAACTGTCGTACAAGAGCTCTACTATGAGCGGCTTCGGCGCTTGCCCGATGCCTCCATTCAGCTCACGAGTCGATCTAGAGCGCGAGCTCCTTCCGCATTGGAGGAGCACACTGCTCACGTAGCTCAACTCCACTAGCAGAGTTTGGGCGGTCTCCGAGCGGAGGCAACGTCGCAGCACATCAGAAATCACAAAGAGTACCCACTTCAGGGGCCGCTCGGCTCGTCGCGCACTCAGCTTGTTGCGCTGATTTGAGTACGACGGGTGGAACAGCGGTCTCATGACAAGTGGCACACCCATGTCTCGTTGTAGATGCTTGCGGAAGAGTGTTTGAACACGCTTCACCGACAAATTTTGCCGCACGGTGTCGATCAGTTGCTCGACCCTGTCGCACAACCATTTCGTCAGAAGAGACAGTCAAAACACTCACACACCACGAAACGTACGTTGTTTTCTCGCCGAGACGAACGCAGTCGAGCACCGCCTGAATCGCCTTTTCAAAAGAAAAGATGCTCTTGGAGCTGAGCAGAGCACCGGTGGAGTCTTTTTTGACGAGGTTTGACATGAGCAGTGTCTCAAGCAGTCGATAAAAAGACGTCAGCAGATGAACACCGTCTGACAAAGCACCGCCACCTGAACTGCTACCGCTCTCGTCCATCAATGCACTCGAGAGTTCGTACATCAACGTATCCGTGAGATTTCGAGACCAGATTGGCAGCTCTGCGGCCATCATCTCGAGCTGCTTGTGCATCAGCGTGAAGTATTTGTCGACAAGGAATGCTGCACGCGCACTCGTTGACAATGCAGCGTGAGCTGGAGCTCGTGGAGAATGATAGGCGTTTTCGGCGGCCAGACGAGCCATCGAGGCGACTGGATTCTCGAGTCGCATGCAAGACGAGAAGAACTGAGCATACTCGGCTGCTTCGAGGAAGGATTCAAAGTTCACGGATCCATTTCCACGCATGAACGCGGCACGAAAGAGTGTAGCGATCATGAATGGCGGGATCTCGTCGTTGAGTGTGCGTATCATGATACGAAACTGTTCCATATCCATTGTCGATGAGGTGGTGGCTGTAATCGATGCTCGGTCACCAAAGGAGCCGGCTAATACTGACGAGGTCGATGCCGCCGTCTGGAACATTAAGCGAATGGCTGCGCGGCGATGGGCCTGCTCCTCTTTGTACTCCATCATCATCAGCTCTACCCACAGATTTGCATCGACAAACTGTAGCTGTGGACCGGTCATCAACGCTGCCCTCGCTTCGTTGGGTTCTTGGTGAGATTTCCGTTTCATATTCGATAGCTCAACCCCATCGACTGCTCCTTCACTGGCAGGGTTCAAACAGACTGACGGCCGTTCGTGCTCTGGCAGATTTGTGACTGCAAACGCCATCAGTTTCTTGTCCAGCGCGGCTCTCTCTGCTTCGGTAGCTTTGCCGAGCACGATGGTTGTTGCGAGTGATGCGTGATAAGGCGAGATCCATATAGTTTTAGGCACGCGTCCAGCCGAGTGTATTGTCTTCAGTAAATCAGACGAGCTTTGACGACCCCCGAACTCTTTCTCGTATTGTGCGCTAAACAGCTCATAACTGACGCAATCACGCAATGGGCCCCAATTCACTCTGCCACCAAGGAGAACATCGATGACACGGTAGCAATAAAGCATGAAGACTTGCTCATCTTCACCATACTTCTCATCAAGTAGCGATAGAAACAGCTTCGCCTCCAAGTATCCTTCTTGTACCAATGCCTTGACGCCGTAGTACAAACACCACCGATCTTCATCCGCTTGCAATTGTCTTTGCTCTTCTGTCCTCTCTTTGTTTGCGCCGTTGAGCGCCGCTCTTCGACCAGCGGTGTCCTTGCCACCGTCCATCTCGTCAGCACCGAAAAAGTCCCCATCTCTCTCTTGTACAGCTTTTCCATCTCGTAGCGATCTCCATGGTGAGAACCACGAGTATACAAACTCAGGCATGCGGATTCGCAACGGAAAGGCACCGCCACTTCGTTTACACATTGTGTCATCAAGTTGCTTGGCGAACATGATCGAGCGCATGCAGCTGAGAGTCCACGATATGTCTCGCTGTGGCCGTCTTCCCCGCAAGTTCGGCAGCAAGATTCGAAAGTACATGCACTGCACTCGTTTTCTCTTTGGCTCCGTTAGACCTCCATCCTTGATCAAGTCGTTGTCATCGCCTTGACCGCCAGTTCCCATGGGTTTCGATGCCGTCATGAGTCCGCCTATTTGAGACATTGTTCGCAGGCTCTCCTTACACCGCACACATACCGCAGCTGAACCACCTCCTCGCCTTCGACCAGACGGCCTTCTCGACTGTAGAGTTCCACTTTCGTCACCACGATCGTCTTCATACTCGTCTTCTTCTTCGTCGTCAGCTGCCTTGGCTTCTTCAAGCCTTTTTCGCTCATCCTCTTGAGCAGCTCGCAGCTCCTGTGCAGCTATCAACTCACTTTGTTGCTCCATCAGGTTCGCAATGATCTCGTCTTTTGATGCGATAATGGGATCAAAGTTCGCGAGTTTCTCTCTTAGCGCGTGGTTCTCATTGGCCAGAGCTTCTTTTTGCTCGTTGAGCTGCTGGTTTAGCTGCAGACAAGGCCGCAGACGTTCGAGTTCTTCCTTGCATGCTTCGTATTTCTTCTCCAACTTGATGTAGTTCTCACGGAGCTCGATAGCTTTGACTTTGTCGGTGTCCTCACGCATCTGCCGGAAGATGGTGTTGAGCGTTTTCATTGTATCTCCCATTTTCATCATCTGGTCCTTCGACTCGGCCACTTTTCGCTCCATTTCCTCGCGCCGACTCTCGAATCCCATCCTTAACCGATTGATCTCTTCTTCATACTGGTTTTTCATGCGTTGAGAGTCCTGCTCATGGGTTTCACTAGCCAGCCGCAATTGTTCGCAAGTTCGATGCAACTCATCGAGGGCATTTGACAGTTCCTTCGTGCTCTTGTTGTACAACCGCTCAAGCTTGAAGAATGCTTTCGCATATCGTTCTCGAGTCTTTCGGAGCAACGATCCCTGCTCCAAGAACGATTTAGTGAGCATGGCCTCGATCTCTCCCAGAACAACGTCAGACCACTTTTGCTCGAAAAGCGTCCGAGCAAGGCCTTTCTGATCATCGCTCAGAGACACTTTTGTGTCACCATCTGCTGACCCTGGAACCGTTGAGCCGTTGCTTGGTTGGCACTCGTAACGATGCGCGACCTTTGCCTGGACTGTCAGGACATCACGCTCTATTGTCGCTAGCTGGGGGAGTGTGGACGTGCCGATATCCGAGCGAGTCGCCCTCTGTACGAACTGCATTGCGACGTCAAAGCATTTTTCGAGATCTAGGACGTCGACTCGACGCGATGGCCTCTCCAAATTCGTGAGGCTGTTGGCTCCCCCGCTGCTTGCATTCGCACTCACGCCACTGCAGCTCTTGGATCGTTCTTCTGCGCCTGGTAAGAAGTGCCAGGTCTTGCTCTGCTTGCTCTGCTCCGCGTGAAAACAGCTTTCTGACAATTTCTCTATTGTGTAGAAGTGGGATACAGTATCCTCCAGTTGAGTTGATGATGCTGAGGGAGACAAATAAACTGATCTCGCTGTTCTTTGCTGGTCCATGCGAGGCAATTTTTTCTTTCTGGATGTCCCAACACCGCTGGCATCATCTCCATTTCCTTCCATGATTGCACCCCGAAACAACGCTGTAGTATGAAGTGGCTCATTGCCTTTTTGGTCTAACAGGAACTTGCGCACATCAAACTCACCTGCCGGTGCTGTGGCAAGCTCATTTGGTCGAAGATTGGAAGACACCTTCACAGGTTGTAACTGGTTTGCACGAGGTGACGAGTGCCGCGCTGCATCGAGGTCAAATAGGGATGATCCCATACTCGTGAAGGGCCTCCGTTGCTGAGGAACGGCTTCACCGTTTCTTGGTCGCACTCCGCCAATCGCTGTTGCTGGTGCACGACGGCCGTTCGGGGTCCATGGTGTTTCTTCAGTGGAGCTGACCATCGCTTCTCCATGGACTTCTGTCTTCGATGCCTTGGTGGTGAATGATCGTTTCGTGAGCGGCGAAACGTGTGCAGGATCTGGTGAGCACAGAATTGGTCACATTGGGCGGTTAACGAGGGCACAATAACTGATTCACAGATAAACAAAATTAGAATCATCAAGGGAACGTCGTTGACTGGAGGTCATGAAGACCATAGTTTACCCCTGTTCTTTGGGCTGCTCGCATGAGATTTATGGCTTGGCCGATCAAACCTCCGGCTTACACCTCCGAATCGATCAAGATCCACTTGATACGACGGAAGCATTTACGCACGATCTCCTCAAGCATACCGTAGCGCCCGCTGTACATGAGAATGTTGTGCATAAGACGCAACCGGTCACCGACATGACGCAGACGCTTCTTGATCAGATCGAGCTGGAAAGTGCCGAGACCGACAGGGATAAGGTTGTCAACGATTGTCCGGAAGACATAGCCATCAAGCGGATCGTCCAATTCTACACGCAAGCGCAGTTCAGCGGGGGCATCAGGTCCCAACTCGTCCAACTTCTCCTGGTAGCTCTTGAGAAGAGCCGAAACAGTCTCCCACGACGCCTCCTGTCCCTCGAGCGGTGCCAGCTTCGTCGCGCGTGCAAGTTCTGGATGGAACTTCTCACGCCCAACAACACGGAGGAGCATGTTGAACAATGCGAGCTGGTTGGCGATAACATCACCCGGCTTGTGGTGAAATTCCTTGTAGATCGCTTCTGTGATCCAGAAGATACCCAACGCTTCAGCACAATCATCACGACACTCCCAAATGAGCTTTGCAACCGAACGATCGACATTCAGCTTGTAGTCGGGCGTCAGCAAGCCCATATGCGACATCCACTTGACGGATTGAGCCAGGTAAGAAGGCTTGTCTTCCGTGCTGCCCTCCTCGACCGTCATATAGGCGTGAAGCGGATGAGACACAATACGGTTGATAGTATCGGTATCGGGGTGGGGCGTAAGCAGGCGCTGAAGTGAAACCGTAGGATATAGAGACTTGCGTCCGGTCACGTCCGGAAGCAGACCGCGCATGAGAAACTGGATACGAGACCAGCTCAAACCCGCGAACACGAGGTTTCCCTGACGATCAAGTCCACGACGCCCAGCACGACCAGCCATCTGCTGTACCATGAGTGATGTCAACACACCCTCCGACGTGTCCTCGCAGAAGACGCAGGTTCGGAACGGCATGTTTACACCATAGGCAAGCGAGTCATCTGAAAACACAACTGCTAGGCGGCCTGCCTGAGCGAGAGACTGGACAATGCGCAAGTAACCAGCCGGCAAGTTCTGCGCGTAGATGGCAATACCTCGACGCAGGGAGCGAACGAGTGGATGTCCATCGTCAGATTCTTCTGATAGTTCACGACGTAGCTGCCAGCGGATTTCTTTAAACTCCGTCGCAGACAAACGGTATCCGACAGGAGTCAGTACGAAGTCGGGGTGGGGAGCATACACGTCCGGTGGCGGGCGCTCTTCGAAAGCTTGGGTCTCACGAGCCTCGTCTTCCTTATCTTTCGACTTGACCTTTGCTTCGCGCTTTTTCATAGCAGCTTGATTCTTCTCCCACTCTGCATACTCGGCCTCAACCTTCTCTCGGAACATGGGGTATCGAGCTACTTCAGCAGCTTCAACATCTGTCAACAGCTTGTTAAATAGCTGACGGCAGCGTACGGAGTCGAGCTGGAAAGCGATCGACGGAGTCAGATTCTTCTGCGCCAGCTGATTGATGAGCGAGTAAATGTCAACCGAGTTGCCGTTCGCGTCATGTCCATCCGTCACATCAAGCAGCGAGCTACGAAGTGATTCTGACGGAGCAAAGAAATCGAGAAGTTCCTGTGTCGCCTTCGGCTCATCCTTTGCCAACGCTTGGAGGCGCTTCTTGACCACGTCCTCATAGCGCTTGGACTCCATGAGGGTGATACGATGGCATCTCGTTCCAAGATCAGCTTCACCACCTTCATCATCGTCGTCATCATCGTCGTCCTTCGACTTCTTCTTCTTGGAACTCTTTTCTTTATCCTTTTTTGACTTCTTGTCCTTCTTGCTATCCTTGCTTGAACCAGACGGTGGGGGGACAACCTCGTCATCCTTCAGCTGGAAGAACTTGTGCGGCGACACATCCTCAATCTTTTCCTGAGGGTAGTACTTCTCCATCGCTTTCCAAAGCGCGAACGTGTCTCGCGGAGTAAACGCCAAGTCACCACTTTCGAAGCCTTCATTCACGAGATAGTCAAGTGTAATACCAGCACACGGGTGGAGCACCACCAGTTCCTTTTTCGCCTTCTCTTCCTCCGACTTCATGTGTTCTTCATGCCAAATCATACGCTGCAAGTTGATGAAGCGACCCTTGTACTCGAGGAGGTGCACAGGGCGTGGGTGATGCAGCTTCCACCAGCTGAGCAACTTTTCAGCGTTACCAATTGTCGCCGAGAGAGCCAAAAACGGACAGTTCACAGCCTTGATGATACGCTCAAGTGCATCGCCTTCAACGCCGTTCAAGTCGTGGACTTCATCATACACGGCGTACTCAAAGTCATAGCCCAAATCAATCAGCGACGACTCGACGGCACGCGGTGTGCCCACCGCGACCTTGAATTCATCCGGCAAAAAAACGGTTCCTTCGGTAATCAGCGCGACAGTTCCCTTGACCATCGCCTGGAAGAGCGCAGCGACTTGCCACGCGAGCGGGTCCGTTGGAACGATGAAGAGAACCTTGCCACCGACGACCGAGACGTACGACGAGAGCACAGTCTTGCCACTACTGGTCGGCGCGCAGACAATCACCGAGTGCTTGTTGTCAATGTGGCCGAGCACCGTACGCTGCCAGTCGTCAAGAATAAACTTGTTCATGTGGTGCATGTTAAGCGGAGGGAGACGGTCCGACATCTCGGTGAGCTGAAACTCAATCAGGTCGCGGTTCTCGAGGTACCCGTGGACGAGCTTGGTGTACTTGCGGTACTTCTTGTGGACGGCGTTGAGCTCGTCACGGAGCTTGTCGTCTTCTTCCTGCTCGGCCTTGCGTTGCTTCTCGGCCTTTTTGCGTCCGTCGGGCCCGACGGTTGCACGGACGGGCACGAGCTGCGTGCGCTGGATCTCCCAGAGCGTGTCGACGGCGTCGGTAAACTCCTTCTTCTTCCAGCACTCCTTGAGGATCTCGTAGAGCTGTTTCAAGCGGCCCGTGGGCGTGGTCATCTTCATGCTGATGAGGTTGGTCGACTTTTTCACATTCGAGAGCTTCTCTTCGTCCACTTTGCTCTGCTTCTCGAGCTTGTCCTTGGCGAGCTGGAGACGAATCAGATCGGCCTTCTTAAGCTTCGTACCGCCGCCATTGGCCGCGTCCTTGTCCTTGCCGTGGGGCTTTTTCTTCTTGCCGTCGTCCGTGGTTTCCGGGGGGGCGCTGCCCACTGCGGCCTTGGCCGCGTCAGTCTCCTTCTCTTCGGGCCACAAATTGCGCGGGTTGAACGGGTTCGTGGGCGCGAGATCCCGCAGGATCACGGGCATGCGGTCGGGCCAGACCTTGTTCCAGTTGACGTCGCGCAGGTCCTCCTTCAGCGACATGGCGGTGACGATGAGGGGAGAGAGGTTTCCTTTTCGGGTCTGGGTCGACAAAGCGATCCGGCAAAATCCAGCGCGTCTGTGCGTGGGCGGGGCACGGAGGGCCAACGGAACACCGCGATACGGAACAGGAACTTCACGTGTCCCGAATGTTCCACGTTTGGGAATTCTCCCACGGGACAGCAATTCGAAGCGATATCGATTGGATCAAATACGGTATCTTCACTGATTGGTTGAAAATGGAAGAGATCATCAAGAAAACCCACCGTAACGTGAGTGGGAACATGAGCGTCGCCTGCACTGCTCGCTTGCGGCATGCGGCCACTACGTGGTGCCGCATGGGCCGCGTGGGTGGTGTGCACACTGGAAGCTCATCTTCACGTGTTGGCGCTGTTGGAAACCGGTCGATCGTCGCAGCGACGCGTCGCTTGGCGTCATCATCCGCCCGTGATGATGCCGGTGCGTCGACAATGGACGAGCTGCTCAAGCGCGACTTCCGCCGCTGGCTGGGCAAGGAGGCGCGCGTGCTATTCGCGATGATCGTTGTGGGTGTCACAGGCGTGCACTTTTACCAGGTACGATGGAGACCGTAACGTATAAACGCGTGGTTTGGTGACGTGTTTCATCGACGCGAGCAGAACCGCGAGAGTGCACCCACGCGACAGATCGCGACGCTGCTCGACAAAGCGCGCGAGAATGCGAAAAAGGTGATGTCATGATACGCATTTTATGCGTAGATCGAGTCATGGGTCTGATGAGTGTGGGTCTTTCTGATCAGGAGGACCGAGAGGCTGCGCTTCAAAACTGCCTGAAGGCTTACGCGATCACCAAATCCACGAATGCGCAAGGTACGACGAGCGCCGAGCTGTACCAGATCTACTCTCCAGTGTTCCTGATGAGATTCTGTTCTCCTGCTAGATCGACACCTCTTTGAGATGGCTTTTTTGGTCGCCGCGCAGTTTGAGACGCTCCGAAAAGTCAGCCAAGCAACCAAGTCCTACCACGAAGCTCTAGGTAGCTTACCTTACATTCGCGACGCCGCTGAGCGTGATATGAGCCGCATCGTCGTGCTCGATCGTCTCGCACAGTGCTACCAAGACCAGTCAGTGTGCTCAACGACGAGACTCTCCCAACCTGTTCGCAAGACTAATGAGTGGGGTGGATGTGCGTAGAGGCCAGCAGCGTGCAGCGGAAAACTACTACCGCCAGGCGATCGAGGCCTATGACAAAAGTCGAGGCAGTCGTGACGCTCCGACCACTCTAATTGAAGAGCAGATTGACCGAGATATCGCAGCAGTGCTGTTCAACTACGGTCAACAACTGATGCATCTCCAGCGTTGGAATGAGGCAAAGCAGGTGTTGCACCGAGCACAAGGTGCAGCAAGAGCAGCTAATGTATCCAGCGACGACAAAGACCGTATCGATCGACTTGTGGCTATGCTCCAACAAGCCAGTGTTGATGCCACCGATGAAGATGAAGAACAAGACGCATAACAAGGATCACTTTTTTGTTGGATTTTGCTCTCAGAGTTACTGAAGAATCATGCAGCTCGACGTGTCGATCGCGAAGGGTTTGAGTACCATACTATGGTAACGCAATTGTGACGACGTGGAAAGTTCCAACCTGGTTACTTGCACTGCTTCCAGGTGAGGTAGTAGCGGAAGCCAGTCTGCACGGTCGTGTCCACCGAGTCGATCGCAATCTGGACCTCGTCACTGACACCGATCGTCGGCTTGAAGGCCGTGATGGCGCTGTTGACACGGAAGTTAGTCGAGGCACCGCACGGTGACCACACAATCGCGGTGACAGGGATCTCGTTGGTGATGAACAGGTCCTTCGAGGTGCTCGGGTTGTACTTCTGCGTGACGACGGGGCCGCGCTGGCCAGCAAAGTAGTACTCGGCATCGAACTGAGCGTACGTGCCGTTTGTGGACGGGACGTACACGTTGCCACGGTAGTCGACGCGGAAGATGCCGAGCGAGATCCCCTGCTGCACGTCCACAGGAACGGCAAGGTTGCACGACTTGCGGTCGCGCTGCAAGTCCGTGGTGGTCGCCGCGGTGTACGCGGAGAAGAGCACCGAGACGGATTGACCATCTGAAGACGGAATGATCGCGACCGTGTCCTTGGGGCAGCCCGAGCCAAGGAACGTGGGCGTGCCAAACTTGAAAACGGGCTTTGTCTCACGTGGCATGAACTGGGCAGTGGCCGATGAGGCGGCCGCGACAGCGGCAAGCAAGAGAACGGCGAACGACTTGAAGGCCATGGTAACTTGTGGAGTTGTGCTTCGAGGAAGGCAAGACCAAATTGGAAATGAGAAGAATAGTGTCTGGGCTTCACGTGACCAGCTTGAAAGCCAAGCAAGGCCACAGATCTCCTTCCTTCGAGTAAGATGGTGGGCCAACGGCATGGCACTTGATGCCA
>JAADVY010000822.1:0-12094 GCA_023336035.1 Pythium plurisporium
CCCCCCCCCCCCTTCTCTCATCTTCACAAACAAAGTTTCATTACACCGGACAACATGGTGACAGATGCCGAGCGATCGATGGCTGCCTTCGCTACTTTCTATTGCGATAAAAACTGACGGTGAGCAGGTCGGGGTCACTAACGGAAGGGATATCTTTTAGGATTCTGGAAGCGACCACGAAACGACGCGACCATCTCATGCCCCAGAACAGCGTACAATGGAGTCCAAGCCAACATCGTCGTCGGAGCCCCGCGGTGGCGGTACCAAGGACATCTGGCTGCTGCTCTCGTCGATGGAGCCAGCCGCCCCGGTGAAAGTCGATGCCACGAGCGATGCCATGGTCGCTACTGCACCCTCTGCTGTGGAAGAACGGGACTCGTTCACACTCTTTCTCGGCTCGAAGAAGTCGGGGAAGACGTCGCTATGCAATGCTCTCATGCGTCGAGGGGATGACAAGGCCAGTGGCGAGGACGTTAAGAGCACGATCGGCCTCGAGTACCTCTTTGTGCGCCAGAACAATGCCGTGGCTCATATGTGGGAGCTCGCGATGACACGATGCGTTCCAGAAATGATGCGCGTGCCGCTCGCCCCTGAGCGGATCTTCCAGAGTGCCTGTGTGGTGGTGGTGGACTTGTCGACGCCGGGCGACGCACTCCCCTATCTCATCAAGTGGCTCACCACGGTGCACAAGATTGTCAACGAGGTGCTTAAGGCCAAGGAAAAGAACCCTGTGGAGAAGGCAGCCGTCGAGCGGCTCAAGAAGCAAGCACTTGCGCGGTACGGCAAAGACCATGAAGATCGCAAGGATGTCTCACCCATTGCGATCCCCGTCTTGGTGATTGGCACCAAGTTGGACGAGTTTGCCACCAAGGACAGCGCGCTCCGCAAGCCACTGCAGCAAGCGCTGCGCTTCTTCTCCCACTTGTTTGGCGCGACACTGCTGTTCACGAGCGTCAAGGAGAAGCCGCTCGTGCTGCAGATGCGATCCGTGCTCAAAGCGTACATTTTCGGCACCTCGGCGAACCTTCAAGGCATGAAGAAAGAGGTCGATTCGGTCTCCAAGCCGCTGTTTGTGCCTGCTGGAAGCGACCGCTTTGCTGATATCGGGTTCCCGAATGGCGTGGCCAAACAGGATTGGGTCGGCCCGTCCCCGAACGACGCCAATGCCATGGCCACGCTCTGGAAAGAGCATGTCGCGAATGTCGCCAAGGCCGATCCGAAAGGTACATTCGCTCCATCTGGGACGGTCACTGACGGCTGGGAAGACCGCAAGGACGCCAAGGACCAGTCTCCCGAAAGCGAGTTCCCCGAGCCCAACGTTGACCGCGCACGACAGCGCAAACTCGAGGAACTCACGCGGTACCGAGACGCTGCGCAAAAGAAAGGCGACAAGTCCAAGAGCATCAAGCCCTAATTACGGTGGTGTCGTACTCATTTACAGTAAGAATTGAGCGTACGCGGGGTTGCTCGTTTCTTCGACAAAACGGAAGCCCACATGCTGAAGGAATTGCATGAATGCGTCGTTGTCGCTTGGTTTCACCTGGAAGGCGACCAGCACGCGGCCAATGTCGGCGCCGTGGTTACGGTAGTGGAACAGACTCACGTTCCACTGGGCGGCACCTCGGGTCGTGTCGCCCAACGAGTCCAGAAAGTCCTTGAGTGCGCCAGGTCGCTCGGGGAATTCGAGCCGGAAGAGCCGCTCGTTTGGAACGTTCTCCGCGCGGCCGCCGGCGAGGTGACGCAGATGGGACTTGGCCAGCTCGTTGCTCGAGAGATCGGTCGCGTCCATGCCGTCCTGACTGTTGATGGTCGAGATGACCTCGTCAAACTCGTGCTCGGTCTTGGTCTGGATGCTCATACAGATCTTGGCGACCGCATCTTTTTGCGAGTTCATGCGGTAGGTAAACTCGGTCACATTACGGGGATCTATGGCGTACATCGATCAGTGTCATCGCCGTCCACAGCAAAAGAAAAGGGGCTCTATCCACGTACAGATCACGTTGTAGAGTCGCTGGAAGCTACCCTTGAGCTCCGGAATCTTGACCGACATGAACCGCTCGCGGTCGTCCGAGCGCTCCGACACGAACCGCAGTCGATCAAAGTCCATGTTGGCCGCGGCCAGCACGGCAACGTACTTTTGGTCCTCGCGCCGGTGCTGCTTGGCATATTTCTTGACCCCGGCGACGCTGATCGCACCGAGCGGCTCCATGAGCGAGCGCGTGTCGCCAAACACGTCTTTGATCGCCGAGCAGATCTCGTCGGTCGAGACCTGCACGACGTCGTCCACGAGCGCGCGACAGAGCCGGAAATTCTCTTCGCCCATCGCACGCACGCCCACGTCGTCCGTGAAGCGGTTCACCACCGAGAAGCTCACACGCGACTGCGTGCGCAGCGACTCTTGCAGCAAGTTGGCGCCCTCGGGTTCCACGCCGATGATGCGCACGGACGGCGCGACTTCCTTGACAAACGCCGCGACGCCCGAGATGAGCCCGCCTCCCCCGACCGGCAAAAAAATCGCGTCGGGCAAGTGGCCGGCCGTGTCCTTGAGGATCTCCATACCCACCGTGCCGTTGCCGGCAATCACGAGCGGGTCGTCGAACGGGTGGATGAACGCGCGGCCCTGGGTCTGGGCGAGGCGAAACGCCTCTTTCTACGCCGGGATGGATCCACAGAGCGTTTAGTCCTGGGCCAAAAAACAACCAACGGATCAAAACAGGAGAAACGTACGAGCGACTCGTCAAAGTCGGTGCCGTGCTCGAGCACTTGCACGTGCGGCGAGCTGCCCACGACGCCGCCCGAGAGCTTGCGCTGCGCCGTGCCCAGCGGCGTGACCACGACGGCATCGATGCCCAAGGCATTGGCCGAGTACGCGACGCCCTACAAACGAACCGGCCGTGAACACCCGCGACGCGCAGCAGCTCCATACGAGAGGGGTACTTCCTCCTCTACCTGTAGGTGGTTGCCGGCGGCACACGCGACGATGCCGCGCTGCTTTTGCAATGGCGTGAGGTTGGCGATCTTGTTGTGGGCGCCGCGTAAGCTGAACGCAAACGTCGGCTGCAAATCCTCCCGCTTGAGCAGCAGCTGGCAGCCGCGCGGCAGCGTCTTGGAGAGCGACGGCGCCGGCACGAGCGGCGTCTGCACGGCCACGTCGTACACGCGGCTCTCGAGGATGTCGCGGAGGTAGTCGTGCGCGCCGGGCCGGACCCATTGCACTGCGGCCGCGGTCGGCTTGGCCGACGAGCCGAAGCGACGCGACCACAGCGCCATTTACAATCGGAACAAGACGGGAGTGGGGATGGGAGAAAGGGAGAAACACGAGCGGACCGAGAAGGCAGCGCGTGGAGCGGCAGCAGCGCAGAAGCGTCGATGCCGCGCGGCTCGCCTCGGGCATTTTTCGTGTGGAGGTGTCGGTTTGCGCAACGGATTTGGACCCTCTTGAATAGAAGCCCGACTGAGATCTGTGACGTGGGAGGAAGGTGACACGAAGGTGACTTGGTGGAGGTTCCGGGAAGGTACGTGAAGAAGGACCCGGTGTGTCAGCAATGCTGATTCGGCCTCGACTCTCTGGCGTTGGTTTTCTGGTGACGGGTGGAGCCCACAACGCGACGAGCTCTGTTCCATCTCTTGTCGTTGGGACGCCGGTAATTTATTCCTCAAGTCTCGTGCATGCCAAACGTTGGCCACTGGCCGCTGGCCACTGGCCAAGGTGCTAAGTGATAGGGGGACACTTGGTTGGGCTTGTGAAGAAGACTTCAATGTGGATCGATTGCCCATGGGTGTGTGGCGGGCGACACTGGGACATGGGATTACGGTGGGACTGAAACCCAGCATTCTGGGTGTTGGGTATCTCATCGTGGGCTTTGTCGCAGTTCCCAATCGTGACGGTCGTGCGGTTTGAACACAGAGCCCATAATCGCCCACAATCGAGTTTCGCCGAGCTCATCAGCAAGAGAACTACTGAGCTGACATCGTAATTTACACACCACTCAATCCGTAAACTACGCGACACCCAAATAACTGACGACTGGCGCCATCACCGAGTGGGATCTGGGCACATTGTGACTGATGGATACAGGGACTGTACAGCACGAAAGTATTCAACGATCCCGCACCAATCAATCCGACATCTTGCCGCGCTACGAGGATAACCATGCCAATCGTGGGCAGGGAGTCCTTGCCCACCGTGACCCACGATGGGAGGCAGTGGACTCCGGGTTGCACATTTTCTTCCCTGAACGTACCGGCTTGTCTCTTCCTCGGAGCCACTACAGAGCGTGTAGATGAGACCCTGACTGGGTGTCTCTGGATGGTTACGAGCTTGCTTCGATCGCGGCTGGCGCAAACATTTGGGTATTGCGTCCACCCTCAATTGGTCTTGGGAGTCCCCAAGTTGGGACACAGAGACGAGGGTTCTGCCCAGGCTGGGCAGAACAGCGCCTGGACTTTCACAACGCCACTGCGGGTTAGGTGCCCACGGGTCGACACCAGAGTCGCACTTCCTCTTGTTGGTAACGTTTCCAGTGAGGCGAGCTCTCCCTCCCCCTCCCCTTGGTGATGTTCCTGCCTCTCACGGTCCTCCCTCCGCTTTTCGAAGGAAGTCTCTCGGCCTTCGGTATTTTTCATTCGGAGGGTTCCACCGACCAACGTTTTCTGTGATTTGACGCTTGCGTGCCGGCGGATTCCGATCTCCCGCACGTCACCTCAGCCAGCCCACACTAAGCGTACTCGCCCCATACACTCCGTCTATTCGTCCCATATGAAGTTCCTCCGCTCGACGCTTCTGCTGGCCGTGGCCGTGGCCTCGGCCACGACGTTCTCGGTGGCCCACGCCGCGGTCCCCATCGGCCACGACGTGGGCGTGCTCGTCGAGGAGGACGACTCGATCGAGGCGCCGACGACGTTCCTGCGGCGCTCGCTGCAGGCCGGCAGCGGTGGCGGCCCCACGACGGCCCCGCCTCCGACCACGACGGCCCCACCGACGACCACCCCGCCGCCGACCACCACGCCGCCGCCGACGACAACGGCGCCCCCCACGACCACGCCGCCTCCAACGACGACGGCACCACCGACCACGGAGCCACCGACGACGACGACGCCGGCGCCCACGACAGCGGCACCGACCACCACGACCCCCGCGCCAACGGAGAAGAAAGACGACGACAAGACGACGGCGCCCCCGCCGACAACGACCGCGCCGCCGACCACCAAGCCCCCGAGCGAGTCGTCGGAAGGCTCGGATAAGACGGAGGGATCCAGTGCAGGTACGGGTATGACATTGGTCGGTGGATTATGCGACGTGTGAGCTGATTGCCCCTCTCTGTGTATAGTGACACCGTCGCCCAAGAAGACGCTGACGGACAACAGCCAGAGCGGCACGCAAACGACCGAGAAGAAGGACTCGAAGATGAGCACGGGCACGATCATTGGTATCGTGGGCGGCATCGTCGTGGGCGTCGGCATCCTCGCCGTGATCGCCGTCGTGCTCGCCCGCAAGCGTCGTGAAGAAGACGACGACCCGCTCTCGCCGTTTGAGCTGTCGATGGACAAGGGCTACAACGGCGCCGGTGCCGGCGCCTCGGCGTACAATGGCCAGCAGCAGCACAATCAGTACGGCAACGGCACGTCGCTCGCGTACGGCGGTGCTCGCACGGGCACGACCAACAACGCGGCGGCCATTGGCGGTGCGGCGGCGGTCGGTGCCGCGGCCGGTGTCGGTGCGGGTGTGATGATGACCACGGATACCCCATCGGCCAGTGCGGACGCGGCAGGTGTCGCCTACACGCAGTTTTACGACCCTGTGACCTCGCCCGGCTCGATGTACCACCAGCAGCAGCAGACACAGCAGCCGACCGACGCGGCGTCGACGCGTACGGACCCGTCCAACAATGGCACGAACCTTTGGATGAGTGCCATGGAGCCCAAGGAGAACGACGTGGAAGGTGGTGGTGGCGTGTCGGTGCCGCCGGAGGTGACGATCCCCGGGGATGTGGACGTGGACTCGAACACGAACAACTCGTTCATGAGCCGCAACAGCTACGACGAGCTGCCCGGCACGTCGGTGGACATTGACCAGTCGAGCGTGCTGAGCGGCAGCAGCGATCTGGACAAGGACTTCCCGGACTATGAGGACGGATCGTCGCGCGGCTCGTACGAGTTGTAAGTTTTTGGGTCGGAAACTGGTATGTGGTTATTATGAAGAACAAGAGACGCATCTACAACAGATCGGTAGTTTAGAGAGAGAAAGCCGTGGACCGATAGCGTGGTGCGGGGATACGTGTAGGTTGGTGTCCGATTTTCCCAGGCACTGTTTGGCATCGTGGATGACTGGGGACACCAAAGGAGGAAGACGCTGCGGCGATGCCGACCGAAGGCATCGCTTTTTGATTACTAGGCGTTCAACCCTCCGTTTCCCCGGTGGGTACAGCGAGCCATTCTGACTGGTGTGGTCTTTCCAAGTGAAGAAGGATCCCGTGGACGGAGATATAGAGATACACAACAGTTTTGGGATGGATTCATACTCTTCCACTACGATTCTTTCGACTCGAGCTCTTGCGGTTTGTACTCGCGGAACGTGAGGTTCAGACGTCCGGAACGCATGCGCAGCCACGGTGGCTGTGTGTTGGCATAGACCCGCGTGAGCGCGTGGACGACCCGTCGCGACGGCCCGCCAAACACCAGCACGTCACCCGACTCGAGTTTGACGACCGGCACGCCCTCGTCGGGCTCGGGGTAGTGGTCGCAGAATGCAAACTCGGCGGCGCTGCCGATCGAGAACGAGACCACGGGCGAGCCCATCTCCATGGCCTCGTCGCTCTCGTCCTTGTCGATGTGCATGCCGTTGCGGCCAGCCTTCTTGTAGTAGTTGACCACACAAATGTCGGGCTCCATGCGGTGGCACGTGCCCAGCACCGCCCGGTCGGCAGCGACCGCCTTCTGCAGACTCTGGATCGCGAGCTCGCGCCACAGCGACGGCAGCGGCTGTACGGGCGCATGGTCGTGGTTCGTGCGCACCTGTTCGTACTGCTCGGTCACGACGTTCCAGTGGCGGCCGAGACACATTTGGTGGAGCCGGCACTTGGCGCCACTCGCGTACGTGGGCTTGTAGAAGCCGCCCGCGGCGAGCCCCATCGCGCGCGACTCGTCCACGAGCTGCTGCTGCTGTGCAGGTGACAGAAAGTTTTTGAGCAGCACCATACCGGGCAGCAGCTCGCTGTCTGGCGAGAAGTGGCTCAGCACGGCACGCGTGTGTGGCTCGGCTTGGTAATAGGCGGTCTCGGCCACCTCCAGCGAGTCGCTGGCGACCGCGGGGGAGGAAAGAAAGAGGTCGAGCTCGTGCTCACTGAGCGGCTGCTGGCGCTGGCGCTCCTGGATGCGGTCGGCCTTGCGCTTGCGCGTCGCGGGCGCCGCTACGGCCGCCACCTCCACCTCCGCCATCCCCTCTTCGTCGGCCTGTCACACAGAAATGACCAACGAGCTCCATGCGCTTTCCTATTTTAACGTCTTGCATAGCTATACTAGGTCTTGAAATCAGGATGAGACCTAAATGAATGTTTCGCGACTGTAAAATTCGGCAATCCTATCTTGACCACGTTGTGATCATGCGGGAGCATGTGGACCTGACGGTGACTGCGCGCGGTGCGAACGCCGTCGAGTACAAGCTACGTGCGCCGAAGAGAGCGACCTCGTCGTGGCGAGCGGTGGTGTACTTTCTATGGCTCGTCACAGCCGCGAGCGCGAGCTCATGGCATGCACACGAGGCCACATCCCAGCGGCTCACGTGGCTCTTCGTCGCGGGCCTCGCTGTCGTGATGGCCTGTGGGCTCCACATTACGACGGGTGCCGTGGTGGTGGAAGGTGAGCAAACACGACGTGACCTAGGTGGAGGTGGAGCAGTGCGACTGACGAGTCTGTCCTCACAGAATCAGTACTCGTCGTGCCGACGCTGGGCGTGCAGCTGAGCCGCCGCCAGCGCAACGGCATCACGACGCGACGGTTTATTGACGTGGCCGACATCTCGGCGGTGGTCGTGAACGAGGGATTTGTGTTTAGCGACGTCGTGTACTACATCGCGTTCATGGTGCACAGCAAGAACGAGATGGTGCTCGCGTTTGAGGTAAAATACGTTTGGTCGGGAGGAATGCCAAATTGCAGGGCGACTGACAGGGCTACATGGTGTGTTAGCAATTTCGGCCGCGCATCACGATCCTACAAGAAATCTTTGTGCAAATGAGGCAATTGCTGTTCCCGGACGAGTCGAAGATACGGTTGCCGCATATAGGGAATTGACAGCAAAGAGACACGAGTAGTAACACTAGGAGTAGAAGCAGGCCTGCCATCGTGATTGTGTCCACGCGGAAAGCAACCGCGTATTTATCGACCGATAAGGGGGTTGTATCGCCGCGCGAGCACTTCTTCCGTTGGGGTCATATGCTCTTTTTTGAAGACATCGGGTCCTTACAACAAGCGATTGCGGATATCTTCAAGTTTCTTGAGCACTTCTGGGGGAGTGAGATCGAGTTCTTCCGCGACGGTCTTCTGGGTCTCAGGCGTAAGCAACACGAACTGCTCGCACAGATCCCCGTCCGTCACGTTCTTGACAGGGATGAAGTATGATCGGTACGACAGGTGGTCTCGGCCAAGAAGCGGAGGCTTCTCTTGGCGCATGTACATCTCGAGATGCGTGTAGAAGTCGATATCTTGTCGCGACGTGAACGGCAGGAGAGCTCCAACACGACCCATGATAGTGGTGTAGACAATTGCCTCCATACCACCTGCCATCAGTCTTGCTCGCACTATGGAAGTCACAACTTCGCCAACGTAGAACTGAACAACCTATTGTCAAAGATGTCAGTGGTTATGATAAAGGTACGAAGACCTGAGTAGAGAATGGTGGGCGTACCTGCTCAAGCTTGTTTGGAGCGCCGTTTAGCAGGCCAGTGTCCCACAGCATTCGGTTCCCAGTCGGATTGTCAACTTCGTCCGACACCTCTGATGGTAAACGAGCCACAAAAATGTTGCCGAATTTGTCGCCACCTGCAATCGTGTCGTAGTCGAGTACGGCACTGCACGTGATATGGCGCGGTACACAGTCGTCCGCAAAAACGACGAGCTGGTTCTCATCTTTCTTGTACTTCACGAGATGGAACGATTCCTGAAGGTCTGACGCGTATACACGATCGCCGGCAGCCTTCAGTTCAATTAAGACTGATGGAAAATTGCGATTTTCACACTTGCGCAGAAGTTTCTTCTTGCCGAGGTCGTAGATTCGGAGTGCACGACCAACCGAAACCAACAATCTTCCCTGGAACTCGCACATCGCGTGCGGGATTCCGTCAATCTCAGTTGTGTGGACAAGAACAAGCTGAACTCCCTCCACAACACGATAGACACGCAACAAGCCTCCCTGAGGAGCTGTCTGAGGATGAAGCGCCATGCCCTTCACAGTACCGACGATGATAAACACCTCACCGCCACGGTCGTGGAAAACGCAAGTTGTGATGCTGCGAGCACGCTCATCATCATCCAGTTCCTCACAAGCGACAGTAGTGTTCGACACGGGATCAATGATACGAACGCACGAAGCCCAGCGGTCGTTCCCTGGGGCGACAGGACCTCGCGGCACAAGGAGTGCGTCTCTGATCTCGTCATCGTCTTCATCATCACCGTTGCCGCTAGTTGTTCTCACGTCAGCGATAGCATGCCCATGGTGGCGCTTGTATGACGCACCAAATTCATTGTGATCGCTTTCGATGATCACAAGCCGTCTGGATGGAGGATGCACGACCGCCTTCCGGGGTGTGTATCGCAGCTGCGTCTTTTGCTGGTTGAAGGTGTCTCCAAGCTGATCCAGAGTCAAGATCTTCATGGTCTCTGCCGACAGAGCCACAATACCCTCAGGACACTGCTCAGAAACGAACGAACTCGCGGACGTCAAGGTCTCACACGAAAGAGGTGTGAGATGTCTGCGAGTCTGGTGGAAGTACGAGAGCCAGGCTCGACTTGATAGGGCGAGGATAGCTCGCTTGCCTTGCACCAATACGCGGACAAGCTTAACAGATTTGGTGCCGAGGACACGGGAGCGAGAATCTGTGAGGGATCCCGTCAAAGGGTCCAGCCGAAGTTGCTGAAGGACACCATTGTCCAAGCCGATGCTGAGGAAGAGACCACTGGTTGCAATACTGTCGGATCCGGTGTTATTCGGTTCCACTTGAAGTTGAGCCATGCAAAGACTAACAGGATGCGACGTCAGAGCCAACGTCGACTTCGGTCGGAACAAATCGTTCGGGTCGAGCGCGAGAATACGCACTGTGTTATCCCAGCTACCGATTGCAACGTATGGAAAGCGTTGCCGACCCTCCGGCACTTCTCCGATGTCAAGAGAGCAAACTTCGAATCCGAGATCAAACTTTCCACGTTCTTGCAGCTCGCCCGTGCTCCCCAACTCGAAGTAGATGATCTCGCCACCAGCCAGGCAGATGACAAGTTGACGAGCATTCGCTGCACATCTCTCAATAACCTTCTTGCCAGGCGCCTTCCATTCGGTCACTGGCTGGAATTTGCGTACGTGGCGCACACCGTTTGTGTGGACTTGGAGCATCGAATCGTCTTCCAGCAAGTTGACCAAAAGCGAACCGTGATCGCTCACGAACCCAGAGTCATTCACTTGTTCCACGGTGTCTCCAATACCGAGTACGAGCGTCGCATCTTCAAAACTCACGACAATGTACTTATCATGAGGATCCGAATTCGACTCCTTGAGGCACCAGACTGACTTGGCAACGCCGGGCAGACCACTCGCTGCCATCTCCGTGACTGGAAGCCCATGACGAAGTACACGCAAGGTGGATCTGTTGTTGCGACCGGTTAAAGCATACATCTGTGGCGTGAGTTCGTTCGCCAGATCATCCACAAGCAGCTGCGTGATGGGGCTCAGACTCTCAGCATGGCTGGCCATTGCCAAGTTTTTCAACTTGCGCACTGTGAATCTCGGGTACTCGCTTGTATCCATCGCCAAGCTGGAAGAGTGTGCAGTGTTGTCGCCATCACCGATGCTCAAGAACTGGAACAGGTAGTGGTTGGCAAATTCAGACGCCGAGAAAAGTAGACCCGTCTTGGTGATGCAAAGCGACGTCGCAACCGGAATCGTATCGAAATACTGGACCTTCACTTCTTGAACGACGTTGCCCGAATAGTCGAGCGATATCTTGTACAAATCACCAAGCTCGGATTGAAGAAGCACAAAGAACAGATCGCGCTGCTTGTGCGTTGCAGCCGCAGTGATGATGATGTCGCGGGGCTCGCCTTCACGGCGGGGCAAGTGGCACACTAGCTCCGGATGGTTCTCATTCTTGTACTGCACGATATTTTCACCGAGAACGAGCACACCTCCGGGGCCATCGCTGCCTCCGGGCACAGCGACAAGCATATTCGCCGATCGCACGACCTGTTCGCTCCATCGTCGCGTCACGTGGTTCAGTCCGAGATCGAGTTCATAGTACACCACGGTCTTGACACTCTCGCGCACGGCCTCGCCCGTCGGATCCGCATCCGCTTCGGCGTAGTCCAATTCCAAGCTCGCGAAAATCGGGTTCTCAAAGCCCACATCCAAGCCCACGAGTGCAAAGTGGATCGCATGGGAGCGATGCGCCTCAAGCGGCGACGAGATCGTGAGCCGGTTCGACGCGTCGCGGTTCATCACGTACACGAGTTTCTGCTTCTCGACCGCGCCGATCATGATCGCGCGTCCTTTGGGATCTGCTGCAATATACTGACCGGGCGTGATCCGGCGGCATCCCGTCTTGCCGTACGTCTCGTTCTGCTTGACAATAAACTGGTTCAGCGCCGCGTCCACTTCGAGCACGACGATCTTGCCCGAGTCCGAGCCCACCACGAGGTAGTCCTGCGTGCTGCCCGTGAGGCGGAAGGGCTGCAGCGAGCGGATGACGCCAAAGACCTCGGTGGAGATGATCGTCTCGAGTCGGCCTTCGTCGTTTGGGCGTAGCAGCTGCAGCACGTTGCCGCGCGCGACCACGAACTCCTGGGCCTGTGGGGCCGTGAAGTTGCCGTAGACCGCGAGGTTGATGGCCGACGG
>JAADVY010000823.1:0-12072 GCA_023336035.1 Pythium plurisporium
AGCCAGCGTACGTTTCATATGAGTGCTTGTTAAGTTAATTGATTCAATCTGTCGAGGTTCCCGCGGTTAAAAAATCTTGGTCGCTTCTGTGGGACGAGCGTTCTCTCTCTCTCTCTCTCTCGTACGCCTTTCGCAGACGAGCGACTCACAACAACTGGCATCCCTTGGCGCCCACCCACGCGGCTCATATTCCAGTAACTCATTCGAGCTTTTGCAACCCACTGCCTCGTTCTCGTCCGGATCCAAGCATCTTTTTGGCAAGAAGTTATCAACCAAGACCGACACCGAAGACGCACATCCAACGCGAACGTGTCCAGGTGGAGTAGTCCCCGGCCACAGGTACCGTGAGCACGACCATCGCCAAAATGAAAGTACATCACTACACCGTGCGTAGTCAGAAAGCGTTCGCCGATAGATCGCACGCTCTTTAGGAGAGCACCTCCAGTAACGAGTGCAGGCCGACTCACCACGTTTAGGGTGAGTAACGAGACTAATTGCATCACGCGCCATGCTTTCCCCTTACTTATTCGACATGTATCCGTGTGGCCATCGGATGCATTAGCATTGGCGAGGGAGAAGCGTCTCGATGCCGAGCTCGCCAACGATCAACGCCCAGCACGTGCCGTCCGCTACGATGACCACGACGGGAACACTGAGTCTCGGTAGTAACTTCAACATACAGTATCCACTGGATACCGTACTGCGGTATCCACAGGATACGACAGGTCACTGTCTCATACGTCGAAGTCGTCAAGGCCCATTCGACAACTCACAACAATGGGAGAAAGAAAAGAGAGCGTGAGGCCCCATGAGTGCTGGTCGCGCGTGGCTCGTAAAAAACGCGCGCCCGATTGGCCAGATCCTCGTTTACCCCCGTTGATGACGAGGGAGCTGAACTGCGTTCGAGAACCTTCTCGGTCGTGGGCTCTCTCACTTGCGGTTTTCTTCGCCCCCAGTCACGAACCGCAGTTGACCATGTCCGGCCGCAAGCACTCGAGCCAACCGGAGGCCCACGGGTGGACCAAGACGGGCAGCAACGCGCAGAGCCGCGTGGAGTACTACCAGCGCGACAACGTGCGCATGGACTACTACCCGACCACGGGCACCGTCAAGACCTCGATGGACCACCCGTCGCAGGGCAAGACGCAGATGTTTCGTCGCGACCTGAGTGAGAGCGGCTTCCAGAAGGTGCTCGACAACCCCCGCGCCCACACGGGCCAAGGTTACCAGCGCAAGTAGGAGACCACGCCATGCTGCTCAGCTCTCTCTCTTTTGGCCTGCACAGTCGAAGCTGTGCAGGGGAGCGCTCAACGTGGAAGCTCTCACGTTGAGGATACGTCGTGGACATCACGGGTGTCCACGTCAGTCGAAGTATCTCCATACGAGCTACTCCGAGGACCCCACGAAAAAAAACAAACTAAATGTGACGTGTCGTATTGTCCGATCGTGCTTGGTCTCCATCTCTCGGTATCATGGACTTTTTAAATGCTCTTTTGCGGCACCTCGAGCAGGCTCTGCGACGGCGCGATCAGCGGCGACACGAGCGGACGCACGCTGTGGAGCAGCGCGATCGTGTGGGCGCCACCGGCCGAGACCTGGCGCACGGGGATCGCGCCCATGGCCGACGGGTCCAGCGGCTCGGGCACCGTCGACGGCTTGGCGTCTTCGTGGCCGAGGCGACCGTGGCTGGAAATGAAACAGCGTGAGCAAGTGGGAACTGGATCATCAAAGGACGAGATAAACGTACTCGGTACGACCCGCGCTGTACGCGAGACCGTCAGACGTGAGAAAGAGTGTGTGCGAGCCGCCGCACGCGGCCTGCACGACCTGCTTGCCCTTGAGCGCCTCCACGAGGTGCGGACGGTAGCGACTGCGAGTGTCGCCGAGACCGAGACGACCGTATTCGCCACGGCCAAACGAGTAGCACTCGCCCTCCTTGGTGACCACCACTGTGTGCCAACCGCCGCATGAGACACGCCTACACACGCAACAAGCATCGTGAGCCCAGGGTCAACCAAGCAGCCTCGGTCGAGACAAAACACACAGCGCAGGCTTCTCGTCAAAAAAAGCGAGCTTGTAGGGCTTGTGCAGATCAGAGCATTGGCCCGCGCCGAGCATGCCGTAGTCTTCCTTGCCCCAGATGTACACGCTGCCCGACTCGGTCACGGCGGCCGTGTGGAACGCGCCGCACGCGACCTGCACGACCTTTTCTCCACCAAAGCCGTCCACGCGGTGCGGTGTGCTCACAAAGAGACGTCCGTCGTCGCTGATCTCGCGCACCCACTCCTCTCCGAGACCGAGCTGGCCGCTATCGCAACGGCCCCACACGTACACGTGGCCCTCGTCGGAAAGCGCAGCCGTGTGGGCGCCTCCGCAACTGAGCTTGACGATCTTGACTTCGCTGCCGCTCTCGTCGCGTACGACGCACTTGGCAGGAATCGCCTGGTGGGTCTCGCTGTAGTCTTTCGGCAGACCAAGTTGGCCCCAGTGAGCCTCACCCCACATGTACAGATCGCCTAGAGTATCAACACATTCCTTTAAGACGGCTTCCCGCCATCGACACATCACGCTGGTGGGAAGAAACGCACCGTCCTTGGAGACCGCGCCCGAGTGGCAGCCACCGCAGGAGATGTAGTCAATCGTGATCTTGTTCTGGACAAAATAGTCGACGGTCGTGGGCGTCGACGAGCTCTTCAAGTGACCGTGGCCAAGCTGGCCCATCTGTAGCAAACAAAAACCTCAATCAGCCTTGAGCCTCTCGGAGATCCAGCAGAACCCCAACATCGCACCGCGCCCCAGCCCCAGGAGAACACCAGCCCCTGCGACGTGAGCACCATCGAGTGGCGCGAGCCGCACGATGCCGCGACGACGTCGTGGCCGCGCAACGAGCCGATCTGCTGCGGATAGTTGGCGGCCGTGACGGCGTCAATGGCGGTCCAGCGGCGGCGCTCACCGCGGCCGAGCTGGCCGTCGTCGTTGCAGCCGAACGTGATCACGGCGCACTCGACGAGCACTTCGGTCTGTAGCGACTCCATGGCGAGAGAGGAGTGGTGTTGTAAGGGTCTTTGTGTCGACTGAATGGCTGAATGCGAAGTGTTGCTTCACGAGAGAAAGCTCTGAATGCAAACAAGAGTGATGGTCGGATCTCTTTTTTCTTGAGGGTCTGAGACACAGAAAAGATCGTCACTCTTGCGTCGTTTCTATTTCTATATACGTTGCAACCTCAACATGTACACGTTACCGTTTGCGTCACTCTGACAGCTCGTCCCTCGCGAACTGCTGCGCGTGGAGAAGCCGCAGTCTCGGGCCGCGCGCGTGGCTCTTCTGCGCGTCCACGAGACGCTTCATCTCCAGCAGTTTGCGCGCATTTGGGTGGCGCTGACGCGGTGGCTGCAGAGGCGTCAGCTGCTGAGACCGACCTGACTCGGACCGCTCCCTCTCCGGAGCTTCTCGATGGTGTGAGGGCGTAGCTTGTCGTAGCGAGTGTTGGACGTCGACAGCGCCTACAACGGCTGGTGTACGGTCCGTTTGTTGTTCTTCGTCCTCCTCTTCGGGTCGCTCCAGTGCGAGCATCTTGCAGGTCTTGGCGGCCTGATACGTCACGCGGTACCTGGTCAGCAGTTTCTTGCGGAACGTCTTGGCCATCTCCACTTTACGTTGCTGGGCACGCTCGTCACGGTAGGTAGCCATGCGGGCCGGGTAGCTTCTCACAGCCTGCAGTGCACGGCATTGGTGCCTGGCGTGGTGTGCCCGCACGAGTCGCTGGATCTTGATCGCTGGCGACTGCTGCAGACCACGCAGCCAGCCGCGCTGCCTTTTGAACTCAAAGAACACGAGTCGCGTCGTGAGCCCACGCCAACGCGACTGGATGCGACTCACAAGCTCATGCTCGCGCAGCAGCATGCGCCGCGTGATCTCGAGGATGTTACTCTCCACTTTAAAAAGCGGAGGCTTGCCGCCCGAGCGTCTCACGAACTCCCGGTAGTTCCAGAACAGGATCTGCAGCTCGCCCGGGTGGTCGTACCAGAACACTGGCGCGTGGTCTGACCGTGCAGTCAGTGCGAACTGCAGAATGCTTGGATGCATGGTACGGATTACGCGCAGACACCGTTCGTAGACTGTGCGCTTGCGGGCCTGCATGCCACGCACGCGGGATTGGATCCGAGTGGCGGCCACACGGATCCGCCACAGATACAGCTCGTGCTCGCGCTTACGGCGTCGGAATGCGAGTCGCCCGAGAAAGCCGCGCCCAATCCGCACGAGCAGATGCGTCGCCGGCACGCGTTTCTGTTCAAACTCCTTGATCTTCTGCTTCTCCTCCTCGATCTTGTCCTGAAAGCTCACGACGCCCGCTCGCAGATACTTGGTCGTGCCGCACCCCGAGCACACCGGTAGCTGCTCAAAGGCCGAGAGTGGCGTCTCGCCCTCCACCAGCTCAGTGGCAGTATCTAACCTTATTTCGTTGATCTCACGGCTAGCTTTCTTGTTGGTCCGCACGCGATTGACGTTGATGAATGTCACACTATTGCAGCGCTGACATGTGAGGTACGGCGTGCGCAGGTCGTCACGAAGAATCATCGCGAGTGCCTCACGGCGCGCGATCTTAACGGCCTCTTCTTCTTCTTCTTCTTCGTTCTCATCCTCTCTATTGGTCGTCGCATCAGATTTGGCTTTTTTCTTGGGCTTCTTACGGCTCAACGCAATTGTTTGCGAACTCAAAGGCGTCGTCATGGCGCTGACTGTGTCGTCGTGGTGCTCATGCTCACAGAGAAAATACCATGAAAAGGCACACTCTAGTAGTGAGCGACACCAAACGTCGTGTCGCTTCAAGAACCTTTGAGAAATTAACCGAATCTACGAATGAAAATGAAATGATTCGGTCATGTGCCCTAGATACACGTACTGCGGCTCGCTAGTTCCTCGCCTACTCAGTCTTCCTCCGCGATATCTTCCTCCATTTCGTCTTCCACTTCATCGTCATCACCGCGTCCAGGGGCCTTTTTCGCCCCCGCAGTTTTACCGTCGCGTGGGTTTCCCGAGACCTTCGCGTCCTGGTCCTCCTCCTGAGCATCACGAGGCGAGCGCTTGCTTTCACGCCGTTTACGGTCGTCATCACCAGCGATTCCCATCTTTTGATGAACCTCCTGGACAATGCGAGGGTTTACGTAGTTCTTGACTGTCAGGCGGCGTGCCTTCATGGCCTCCATGGCCGCATGGGCCTCATGATGGTTGCCCGCGTGGTAATGTGCCTCAGCGATCAGTGCGTACGCGTCACCCACGCGGATGGCCTCGTCAATGCCTGGCTCTTCAAGCAGCTTGGTGAGCACCGCAACCATCTCGCCAGCGTTCTGCTCCTGCTCACGCATCTGCTGCTGGATGGATACGAATTGGTCTACGAGCAAGATCTTGGCCTCAAGCGCCTGCAGCAGACGATCCTTGTGTTCGCTCTTGGCCTTGCTCAACACCTTGGCGGCCTCGTGGAGCGCGCCGAGTGCCTTCTGGTAGTCGTGGTATTCCTCCATCTCAGCCAGCGCACACGACTGGTAAAACGTTGCGAGCTGCTCGAATGCTCGGGCCTTGGTATAGAAGCCCACGATACTCTTGAGCGTTTCCGCGTCCTTGCGCCAGTCCAGTGTCTGCAGATAGTTGGCTGCGAGCACGTAAATGTCGTTGTTGCGGGATACGTTCGCAAAGAACACGACCTTTTCCGTGTCGCCCGACTTGAGCAGGCATTTCATAGCCTTGACCTTTTCACCAGCCTGCGTGTACTTTTTGGTTGCCAGGTGGTACGCACCCTGCTGCTTACAGCATTTAGCCAACTTCAGAAGCAGTTCTGTACGCTTCTTCTGCGCGACCTTGTCCTCACTGCCCGCCTCATCCTTGGGTGGTGTCATCTTCTCCGCCATTTCGTCCGTGATCTTAACTTTGTGCTGGAGGCACACGTCAAGTGCTTCGCCGGTGCGACCGGCCACGAGCAGCAAGTGGACGGCCTTTGCATAATGACCATTCTCGATAAAGAAGTCGGCACATCGCTTGAGCATGTGTGAGGACGTGTTGCTCGGCCCCAGCTCATCCGTGAGGTAGTGGAGCTCCTCGAAGAGCTGAGCAGAGAAGCACAGCTCGAGCGCGCGCGACACGTTGCCTCCCTTATGGTACAGCTGCACGGCCTTCTCCAACTCACGGCGGGACTCAAAGTATGCGGCACACTCGAGCATATCGCTAGGTTTGCTCAGTAGTGCGAAGCTCATGAGTTCGGCGTCCATGTGGTGCTCGCGCGCGAGGCGAATGGTGTGATTGTGACACGCACCCTGCGCGTAAAACTGGATGGCCTTGGCGATCTCGCCCATCGCCTCGAACTGGCGGGCCAGGTGGTACGCCGCGGCGCGGTTGCTCGGGCTGTTCTCCACAACCTTGGCGGCGGCATTGAAGTCTTTCTTGAAGCACAGCACACGAACGATTGACAGATCGTCATTTGCGCGTTCGTAGCTCTCAATCGCTAGGTCGAAATTACCCTGGCTCTCCTGAAACTGAGCCCACCAAATCATTAGGTCACGGTCTTTCGAGGTCGCGACATACTTTTGCAGCAGGTCGAGTTTGTCAAGCTTGAATAGCATACGAGGGATGTCCTTCTGGTGCGTGCCAGCGTCTTCATACGCTTCCATGGCTTCTTTGATCTCGCCCAGTGCTTCGTGGTGCTGCGCAAGCTGGTAGTGGGTCGTCTTGAGGTGGATACGGTCTCGCTTCGCTGCAACGTCGATCGCCTTCTGCCAGTAGCCACTCGCCTGGTACAGGCGGTTGAGTTGGTCGTAGCGACCGCATTGCTTGTAGAGGTTCGCTGCGTCGTCGCGAAGCCCAAGCTGGATCGCGACCATCGCGATGGGCACCTCGACTTGTGGTTCCTTCTTGGCCTCGCTCAAGGCCGCAGCTCCGCGCGCATGTCCCATGTTACCGAGGCACACTTCGGCGACGTCCAGTCGCTTAGTCTTCACGCACATTTTGGCCATATTCTCCCACACAGACGGGCTATCGATCAGCTTCACCGAGCGGTAAGCCTCGTCCATATTGCCGATAGTCATAAAGTAGCAGAAGTCGATTAGTGCCGTTCGCGCAGCCTCGTTCACCTTATCGAGACCGATGAAGTCGCGCATGATCTTGGGCCGTAAGTAGCTGAAACCCGCGGTGTCCTGGTTGCTGGCAGTGCGATCTGCGTTGGCAATGAGAAAGATGCGTGGCACTTGGATACCCAGTAGCGCGCTGAACTTCAGCTCAAGATCAAAGCTGTCCTGCAAAAGAATGCCGTGGTCGTTGGACGCAAAGCACACGATAATTTCTTTCTCTGCCAGGGCACTCGTGCGTTGCCCAGCACCACTGTCCTCGCTCTCACCGCCTTTTCCACCGGTGATTGCGGCTGAAGCGGTCGCGATTGTATCTTGTCGGTTCTTGTAGGTCTCACAGGCTAGCAGACGTGGCTCTACGGGATCAAAAAACACCGACAGCGGATACTTGTTCACACCAAAATCGTACTGTTGGAAAATGTTGAGGTCGCTCTGAAACATGAACAACTTGCTCACAGGCATGCGGATCTTGAGTGCACCTTCCATTCGCTCTGCGAGAATCGCGACGCGTGTGCCGTCTGCATTCACCGCAATCCCTCGCATCAGCAACTTTTTGGTCTCACCCTGGAACGCCTCAGGGAAGTTGCCCATGCTACCCATAGCCTTGGGGTCGCGCGACTTAAGATCGAACACACGGAGCAGACCATGATCCGTTGCGACGGCGAGGAACTTGTTCTGAACGGACAGCAACGCCGGCTTGCCCTCGGCCTCAGTGAACGAAATGGTTTTCTTGACCACACCCTGCATGTTACAGATCTCCACGTGGTTGCCCTGCGCGCGGTAGATCGAGTCACCACGCAGCACCATGGCTGTCGACGTACACTTGTACTGAGCAATTCGCTTGCTAGGTTCGTTCGACTCATTGCGCAGCTCAAAAACCTCGGCCTTGGAGCCGTTCCACACGACGAGTGATGCCCCATCATGCGATAGCCCTTTGATCCGGAGCGACGATTCGACCGTAGACTGCGTGATCGTGCCATCATTAAAGCGTTCGATCGAGAGCGTCGTCGGGCGGCTCTGGATCACAGCCGTGTCGCCGCACATGGAGCGCTGCTTGCTGCCTTCGTGGAAGATTACAACTGCGCCCTCGGTTGTCGCGGCATACAAAGTCGCAAACATACTGCTCCAGGCGACGCGCGAGATGGATGCCTTTATGTCCGAGGTCGTGAAGAGGATATCCCAGCGGTGCGAGAGCGTCACGGCCTTTGTCGTCCCTTGCTTCGTGGATTGGACTGCAGAGTTTTCCGTGCTCGCTGTCGTCGAGATCACGATGGATGTGCAACGCCAAAAGTACACCTGACCCTCCGTAGTTGCAGCCGCCAAGATGCGACGCTGTGGTGAGAAGTCGATGCTTGACACGTGTTGCCGGGCTACTGAGCCAGGGGTCTTGGGCAGGTTGAGTACACTGTTCTCGTCAGCTTGCATATCCCAAAAGCGGATAAGCGGCTCGCCCAAGGCAATCGCCAACAGGCCAGGTCCAGCCCACTTGGCCTCGCGCAAGCCACCGTCGCCAGACGTGCTGAGTTTGAAGCGAACCGTCGGCTTTACCTTGCCATCCACTGGGTCAATCTGGAAGACCACGAGCTGCTGAGCGCGCGTGATTACAACGAGGCTACTCTGCTCTTCGTGAAACATCATGACATCGATGGCGTGACTGAATACCTGCACGTCCGTGATGTGCCCGAGATCGTCCGCGTAGTGGACCGAGCCAATCTCACCGCCGAAGAAGAAGGACGGACACACGAGCGGCTGAGCCGACAAGCCCGCAGACTGCTTGCGCTGGCTCGACGCTGCCACAGTGGCGAACACGAGCTGCGTGAGGCTGCCTTGGCGTGTGTACGTCGTCGCGAGCGAGAGTTGCGCGCGCGCATCCACTTTCCAAACGGCGAGGATGCCGTTCTCGTCGGCTGAAAGCAGGCGGTTTCCTGAGGGTGCCCACTTGAGCAGCGTGATACGGCCCGCGTGGGGAGAGTTTACCTCGCGGGACGTGTTGTCACGGTGAACCCAAAGAGAGACCATCCCGTCGCTCCAGCCAACTGCCAGTGCGTGGCCACGTGGCTGCCACGCCGTCATCACGATATCGGCTGGCCGCGCGTAGATCGCGGCGTTGGGGACCTTCTCGCCCTATCACAATACAAGAGTTGTGAGTTGTTAGTGCCTCTATTGTGCGGGAGGTCTAGCGATGGGTGCACGTACCTCATCCGTGTAAAAGTGGATCTCTCGGTTCTCAAGTGCGATGGCGACGACGGGGTCAAGCTCCCCCCACGCGACGCTCACCTGTCGGTGGTTAGGCGGCACCTGCGCATTGTAGTCGTAGAAGAGCGCGCACATTGCGATGATGCCACCAGTGCGAAGGGGAATGCGGAAGGAGACGAACTGGCGGGGCGCACAGCCGCGTCGCTTCAAGATCGCCAATCGATCCGAGATAGTGACACCGCGAATGACATTGGCTTGAACCAAAAGCTGTCTTACAGGTATTGGAATACAGTAATCCGCAGATCCAGATCTTGGCGAAGCCGGTCAGTTGATAGTAGGGACAGCTGAGAGTCCCTCAACGGACAGTGCACTTGATAATGACGACGCGACATCGCATAACAGTGGACATATGCTACGTTCAAGAACCGCCAGTTAGACGTTCTTTCGGGCTGATAAGCAGCGAGACAGCTTTTCACACTTACACTGTGTTGGGGTGGCTGTCGGCCCACGAGAGCCAGAGCTGCTCCACACGATCGAGGACGGTGCTATCTAACGTCAACACGAATAGTGCGTCGTAGCCACCAGCTTCGGATGAAGTAACGCACACGTGAGCGAGGTTTCCAGCCGTGCGTCGAGCATGTCATCTTTCTTACCTCCAGGAACGCCAGCAATGAGAACCCCAGGAACTTGCAGCGTCGCATCGATCAAGCTGGTCTGTTCGCGTGGCTCAATGGGCACGCCTGATAGCACTCCCATCTCGCGGAAGGAGCTACGCACTTCCTGGTAGCAACTGCGCAACTCGAGTAAAGCATTACCTATGGGTGCATCTACAGCTGTCCACTGTGTACACCGCAATTTTGATCAGTTGAGTTGTCAAAGCAACATCATCGAGCATAGAGCAATCGAAGAAGTTTACCTCCTCAAGAGACTTGTTGGCCATTCCACCGCACACACTCGCAAACGCAGCAGGATCCGCACTACTCATGGCACTCAGGGTGCTAAAACCCTGTTCAACTCGAGCATTAGCGGCTGCGAGGGCGGCGACAACACGTGCTGACTCGCTCGGATTCGACGTTTGCCATTGTAGAACCTATTGACGGGTGATACCCACTGTGAGAAACAGGCAAGGCACACTGACCGTGTGTAGCTTTGCTACCTGCTTGACCATCGAGACGGTGGTACTTCCAGTAGAAATGTCACCCATGAGCAGATGGAAGTTGGTTGGGATATCAAATGGTTGCTGCAGAATACCGGGTACGGTGAGTGAATGTGAGTAAAAGATGTACTTATGTCACCCCAACTCACCACTCTCTCGGATCGTCTCCACAGCGCCTGGTTGCGAACGCACTCAGCGATCGATGCTGGCTCCAACTTTTGCGTTGCTGTGAATGCATGCAACATCGCGGGCGGGAACCTCGAATATCGTTGAGTACCATAACTTGCCGCGGATACATCAAAGCCACTTCCGATCTATAGAACAAAAGAGCTAGACGTGAACCACGAGGCTAGTAAGCACCATAGCGCAAGCACACGAACCTTGCGCTGCACGAAGCAGTGAGATAGTTGGGCAAGGTTGTGGATTAAATCGAGCTTGTTCGCTTCGGTCGACTTGATTGGCTCCGTGGTCGGCAACAAGAACTCGACAACAGCTCCAACAAGGGAGGTCACCAGAGCAGCTGAGCTGCCGAGGCCCGTCTTCGCAATGGAGGTCGCGCGCGTACCAGCATCCACTGTGATTTAACGTAAATCGAGCATCAGGTACTCGAGTACGTCGCGATCACGAGCACAGCACGTCATTACCTTCCATGATCGGGGGAAGAAAAGCTGGTAGTTCCTCCAAACTTTGGCGTGAGAGCGGCTTTCCGTCTTGCTGTAACTATAAGGTCCTCACAACGGTGAGTTGAGCAGCAAGTGGTAATAGATGCAATGCGAATGCGGTCGAATCGCACCCGTTGCACTTGCGAGTAAAACGCATTGTCCGCCTGGAGAACAACGAGCAGCTCCTCGGCATTGGAGCGCATGGCATCGCACACGTCGAAGAATGCTCGCGCGTCCAGTCCAGCGACGCCATTGAGTGCGCACAGCAGCGTCTCTTCAATGTACGCGTTCCGATCGTGGTCCGCACTAACAGAAACACCCTCGTGGGCTCCATACAACGACAAACTCGGTACTCACGCCATTCTCGTACCTCACACGAAGCTCCAAGCGTCCGTTCTCCATCCGCACAGCATGGGCGACGACCGTCTGATGGAACTGCGGGCTCTCGACCCGCACGCGCACCACACGCTCGAGGTGGTCGTCGCCGGCCTCTCCCGCGTCTCTCGTCTCCTCGACACGGCACCGCGAGATGGTCGAGTGGAACCGCGCGGACGTCGCGAGCACGAGCCCCGCGAAGCGCTCCTCGAGAATCAGGTACCCACCCGTGAGCAGCACCTTGCCGGGCGCTGACACCCGCACTGCCGCACACGTCCCCATGATCATTACGGTAGGAAGTTAGTGCCCCGTGTTGTGTCACTCTTTTCATGAATAGTGTGTGCCACTCAAAGTGGCGTCAATTCCAGGTACCGGTATTTGAAATTGGTCGTGTTGGACGTTGGGCGGGGGGGACCGGGAAAAAAGACCGGAGCAACCGACGTACTGACCCAAGGAGCAGGCACATGACGACCAGCGGGGCACCAGTGAACGCGGGCGCAGCGGCGTCGGCAGCGGCAGCGGCGGCCGCACGCAGGGCCCGCACGAACAGCGCCGCCGCGGCGGCCGC
>JAADVY010000824.1:0-12059 GCA_023336035.1 Pythium plurisporium
ACAGAGGTTGATGAGCAGCAAGATGTGCGTCGCTTTGGTGTAGCCGCCTTCGTTGATGACGACGATGAGTTCGACCACTCCGTACGCAGTGAGCAACACTGCGCCCACCAACCGGTAAAAGCGAATGCGTTGGGCCTCGAGCTTCGGTCCGCGGTCCATCGACTTGATCGCGATCCGCCCGAGCTCGTACGTCAGCGCGATGATCCACAGCCCGACGGCGAGCAACGCGACGTCGCCAGTGAGAATGAATATCGCAAGGTAGAGGTTGTGCGAGAGCGTGGACCTTGGGATCGAGTGGACGGCGATACTGTCGAGCTGGCGCGTGGTCTTGAGCACCGTTTCGACGGCGGGGTCCACGCGGCGCGAGTCGCCGGCACAAAGCATCCAGATGAAGAATGCGCAGCGCAGCGTCGCCCACACGCAGAGCGAGAGGAAAAACATATAGAACAACCAGCGCACGCTCGAGATCGAGAGCTCCCAGTGGCGGTGCAGCTTGATCACGATGATGCCCGTGGCCACGGCCGAGAGGAAGCATGCGATCGACGCGAGCGTCGAGTACAGCAGTTCCACCATTCCTCCCTCTCTTTAATCCCACGGCGAGCGCACTGAGATTCGCTACTTGAAAGGTTCCAATGCGCGGACGGCGGGCTGCTCGCGTGTCCCAGACGACGATCACTGGCGGATCCAAGCAATCCTTTCTTGCGGTCGGACCGCGAGAACTGAGTGAAAGAAGAGGGGTCGGGCCGTTAGCCAGCAGCAGCACCGACAGGGGGGGACAAGGCATGGAGCAGCTTGCCTTGACACAGAGGCGACCGCCGAACTTCTTTCCAACGGGACAGGGGCCGGTTTTACCTCTGATACGGCATATCCTGCGATCTACGATGTCGTGTTGACGGGATCTTTCGTGGAGAGCCACTGAGCTCTCAGTTGAGAGTGTGACGTGCGGCCAGCTGGTTTTGTTACATTTTTACATTTTCACCAATCAGAATCGATAACGAGTGATGGTCAGATTCCAGCTGGCGACTCATCACGAACCTCATTACGTTTCGTTGGGAAGGCACATCGACAAATTAGCCTTCATAGAATGAACAAGTGAACTTACGGGCTAAGCTAAAGAGAGCTGTTTTTTCGGAAGTCGGATGAACAAAGCCATCACGATTTGCGTGGTTGTGCATCTTCTCGCCGTCATGCCAATCACGACGAGCTCAACAGCCGACAGCAATCAACCACGGCATCTGTGGCGAGGCTGGCATCGTCGCCCGAGTAACATCGTGCATTGGCTGGCCATCCGGCGATGCCACTGATCCTGACCTGTGTGTAGAGAGATGAATGCAAATCCACGCGCGGTCTCAGCACAATGCCAGCGCTGGCGGCAACTGCCTGTTGCGAGAGAGCGGCCACAACGAGGCCGTTCGCCGATGCATTTCGACCTGGAACCCTTGCCAGGGTATTGAGGTGAACTCGCAGCATACCAGATAGTGTACAGTACTAGATTACATGTCAGCTTTGTACTTGGACTTTGCAGACGTCATGGCCATATACGTGGTGACAGCGATGGGGGATTCGGGGATCGGCCCGAGCGACATCCGTATCAAACTCGCTGCACTGTGTAGCGTCGGCGTATTTGCCGGTGTCGGCGGCGTGGGAACGATGATCTCTGGGATCGATCGGGACCGTGGAGGCAGGCCACTGCCGCTGGTACGAGGACGACCTGGCCTCTCAATGGATGGCGTTGATAATCTCGCTCGAGCATGCTGTGACGGGATCGGCAAGTACTTTCGGCGAGCATCCAATATGGACGGGAGAAGCTGATAGACGCTAATATCCGCGTCCATGACCGGCATGTGAAAGTCGCCGAGGTACTCGACCTTCAAGTCAATGTCCAGCTCGTCGTTGTTGACTTGGGTCCACCGTGCCACTCGCTCGGTGACGAGGATCTGGCCTCCCTTTCCAAGTTCACTGACCTCTTCAGCGATCGCCTCGGAAGCACCCACGTACGTCATGTTGCCCGTGATCGCATGGCGCTCACACACCAACGCGCCTTCTTCATCGATACAGTCGTGGATGCCCATCCGCACGCGAAGACCGTTAAAGATCAAGCGATGGCCGCTGCGTTGCTTCTTCGTTGCTGGCACCACTCCATTTAACTCCTTCGGCCAGGGTGCCGTCAGCAACTGCAATTGGACGTCAACACAGTATGCGACAGCATCTTTAATGGTCGGGAACGCGAGTTGGAACGAGTCACCGCACGTCGTGATCTCGTAGCCGTCATGACGGGACAACGATGACCGCATGATGTTGTCGTGGATATCGATGGCCTTGTCCATGACGCCGTCTTCGGCTAGAGCCCACAATGCACTGGAGGACTCGATATCAGTATACACAAAGACTGGATTCAGCTCCGGTGGCCCGATCGAATCGACGGTGGCGGTGCTTCCTCCAATCTTGCGTTGCATGAACTGAGCCTCCAGATCCTCGGGCATACAGGAGCTGCAGGTCTGAAGCACACACGTCTGGCTGCATCCCGTGATGACGGATAGCGCCAAACCCGAGCTCGCAAACGCGACGAGACTGATTCCCATGAACGGGAGAATGTACTCGCCGCGCGTGCCGAACGAATTCAGAAGAATTGACGAGATGTGGAACTGCGACGCAAACAAGCCGTAGACGATCCTACACACCATGCCAAGAGACCAGTATCAGCCACGCTGGCATTGTGGAAACCTCTATGTCAGTACGTACATGATCCGCTTCAGCCGGTCGTACACAGGGGACACCACAAACATGCCGTGCATGGGCTCGAACTTGCGTCCGCGTAGTTTCAAGTAGGAGAGCGTCGCACTCATGTACACGAGTCCGCAAATATGGAGCGCGAGGTTGATAAGAAGAAGCATATGTGTGGCTCGCGTGTATCCACCTTCGAGAATGACGATCGTGAGCTCGACGATGGCATACACGCTGAGTATCACGGCGCCAACCGCACGGTACACACGAATGCGTTGGGCTTCGAGCTTCGGTCCGCGATCCATCGACTTGATTGCGATCTTGCCAAGCTCGTACGTTAGCATGATGATCCACAGCCCCACGGCGAGTAACGCCACGTCGCCTGCGAGGATAAACACCGCGAGGTAGAGGTTGTGTGCGAGTGTGGACCTTGGGATCGAGTGGACGGCGATCATGTCGAGCTGTTTGGTGGTCGTCAGTACCTTCTCGACGGCAGGATTCACACGGCGACCGTTCCCCACTGTGATCATCCAGATAAAGAACACGCAGCGCAATGTGGCCCAAACGCAGATCGACTGGAAAAACATGCTGAAGAGCCATCGCACGCTCGAGACGGAGAGCTCCCAGTGGCGGTGGAGTTTGATCACGATGATGCCCGTGGCCACGGCCGACAAAAAGCACGCGATGCCTGCGAGCTTAGAGTACACGAGCTCGACCATGCGCGTCAGTCTCCACTAGGCGGGATCTTCTCGGCCGCAACGTCTCGGTTAACACGGACGCGCTGAGATCGGCAGCGGAAGTGATGGATACGATCGGCGTGTCCCAGCGGTTCGTGCTCTCGTGGGTAGTGTGAGCAGGTGGTGGTTGTGAGTGAGCCAACACATCACGGAAGGAAGACCCGCTGTGACCGTCGTTATTATCCTCGCAAGGTGGACTCCACTGTGGAGGGCTCCGCTCTTGACACAGACAGAAGCGCGAGAGAGGGGACGTGGACCGTGAGTCAACTGCGTCGAAAGTTCGGCGAAGTTCGCCGCCTACCTCTCGCAATTGATCTCCCAGAAAAACTGCGTGTTGGGAACGTGCTGGGTCTCATCTTCTCACGAGACCAACCGTTGCACTGTGGGATTAGGCTCGCCATCTGTGTCACCAGCTAACATCGAGTAGCTAAGCTAAATGTATGTACATACCAACAGCCGTCGTTGGCATGAAGGCCGCTCGTCAGTCACGGTCGGTTGCAAGAAGTTGGAGACTAAATGCCGTGTGCAGGGGTTGATATCAATTTTCCATGTAGTTCCAATGTACTTCAACTACTTCCGGTTCCGCAGCACGTTGTGTACCGGCTGAAACGCTGGCTATGATGGGCTCGATGGGGAAGCAGCCACATGCAATGCGAGACCGCTTTATACGTTGGAGATCGCCAACGCAATACCGGCGATGAGCGTGCACGCCGCAAACGAGACGGCAATGAACGAGGGCGTGCGGAGGTGGTCCGAGAGGCCGCGCTCGAGCGCGATGTGGCCCCACATCTTGACGACAAAGCCGAGAATCATCGCAAGGATCACGACCGTGAAGCTCACGTGGCCCAGCACAATGCACTCCATGGCAGTCACTACAACACGAACAGAACGTCAGTGAAATGGTAAATATCAGGAAGTCGGTCAATAGGTCAAACGTACTCAGGCTAGCAAGAAGAGCGACGGTCGAGCCGGTGGATCCGGCAACGGCACGGTCGAGACCAATGTCCACCAAGTACGGAACGAGGATCAGATCGCTGCCAAAGCCAATGGCACCCGTGGCCATGCCCGAGATGATCGAGAAGATCGGCATGGTCTTGATGTTGTAGGACGTCCACTACCATCCAAAAACAGTCCACACGTCAGTCAGCGATCCCCCCTCCTCAACTCGATGTGACTAGCTTACCTTGATCTCGCCTTGTGTCTCCGTACCACGCGGCAGTTGCTGGCGCTCAAATGCGTCCGCGGTGGACTTGAATGACTTGTACGCCAGGTAACCGAGCAGCACGACCGGCACGGCAACCACGAGCGCGGCGTGGAGAACCGCCACGGCAAAGACCACACCAAGCAGCACACCAACCTTATCCAGCGGGACGGACCGGATCGCAACGTTGAAGGGCGGAGCCGGGCCCGAGTGCGGGAGCTCGGTGGTGTTGTTGACCAGTGCGCTGCCCTCGTTGATGCTGAGCTCCTCCGAGGCGGTGGCGTTCTCCGTCCGTCGGTGCGACGCCTGCAGCAGCAGCGAGCCGCAGACGATCAACATGGTCGCCAACACGGTGGAGAGGATCCAGGACGGCACGAGCACGTAGCGCACGAACACACCGAAAAGGACACCCACTGCCACAAAGAGATACAAAAAAAAAACACAGAAAATTGAGCAACGCATCCCCATCCCATCAAGAAGATCGCGTGAGACAGGCGACTCCAAGCACACTACGTACACATGAGCGTGGGCTGCACGAGCAGCAGCAAGTCCCAGTCGATCAGCGGGCGCGCGGCCACGTCGCGTCCACACTCGCGTACGGTCTCGACGAACGAGACCAGCTTGCCGCCAGCGATCGTGACCACCGACAGACCGATCGCGGCGTTCAGTTCGAGGTTGAGCACGAGCGTGTAGATGGCCGTGAGGATGCCCGCCGTGGATGTGATGGCCGCGATCGTGTCATGCTCCGCGACGTTGCTGGTCACGCACAGCACGAGCGCGACCATGATGAGCGCGAACACCGGGTGGAGGTTCCGCACGGGCGGCGCGGGGGTCGCCTCCTGTTCTGGTGCCTTGGTGGGCTCAGCCACGACCGCGGGAGCCGTGTCATTCACCGCGCTCGAGGCCTCGTCCAGCGAGAGCACGGGCAGCTCGTTCGCGGCCAAGACGACTGGCTCGGCGTGGCCGCGCAGCGCCGGGACACGGTCATCCTTGGCGGCGGCGGCAGCGGCGACGTCGACGGCGTGGGGCACCTGCGCGACCGCGAACGCCGCGCAGAGTGCGAGCAGCACGAGGCCGAGAAGCGTCGAGCGGCGCGCCATTTAGCGGAGGAGAGAGGAGGGAGAGGAGAGGAGACGAGCGGCGACGATCGCGAAATGAGGAGAGTGGCGAAGTGGCGACGGACGGACGGCGCCGCCGAGGAAGAGAAACACCATCACTCCGGGTACTCATGGGGCGTGAGGTTACGCTTTTTGGGTGGATACACGGCCACGGCTGTACAAGGTACGCATTGGGATCTGGCTTGTCTGACTCGCCAGCTGGTCGACCGACGAAGGGACAATGGTACTGCGAAATGCGATACATTGGCCAATCAGTTTGCCACAACGTGCCTATGGTCAACTGAATTGATGCGTGTATAGCCTGTGAAAGAACATACCCCGTGAAAGTAAGGTTCTGTCCGGTATCTGGTGCCGATGGCCGTGACAGCCCATGTTCCGAAAACAGGGAACCTGGCACTTCGACGTAACCACGCGATCGCCATCGAGTCGACTGCCGACAGAAGCTTCCACCTTCCTCGTCGCTCCTCTTTCTCTTCGTCTTCTCCTGACGGTACACGCAGTCGAGCGGTGCTTCAACTAGACCCGCATCCCGTCAGCATCCTGTCGGAGGTCCACGAACCGATGGGCGCTTTTTAACCGCTTCTTCCATCGGGAAACGAGACGGCGCGAAATAACCAACCTCCCCTATGGGTTTTTCGCTCACGGACATGGGTACCCCCTCTCCACGCGCGGTCGGTTTCCCTTTCATGGAGAGCACGTTGAAAGTCGTATGTGGGGGAGATCGCATGGGGTTAATTTGAGCGGCTCGCATGTCACGCCAACGGTTGCCGATGAAACGCCAACGGAACGAAGAAAAACCTAGGCGCCGCGAGAGAGAGACGACGACGACGACGACGACGCAGCCCCCATGCAGCAGCCGCGCCGTGCGGACTCGGGGGTGTTCGCGATGAACGCGGCCTCGAGTGGGAATGGCAGCGGCGATGGCGCGAGCGGCGGATCGGGTGCCTCGACCGCCGCTGCCGGCGGTGCGAGTGTGCCCAGCGAGTGTTGGGACTCGCTGTCGTACTTGGAGAGTGCATTCCACCACGGGTTCATGCGCTCGCGGCTCAAGGCGGGCGACTTTGTGTACCACGAGAACGCACGCGTGACCCGCGAGCTCGATGAATTCTGTGACGTGGACGCGATGCACCAACCAAAGGGACCGATCATTTTGCTGGGCGAGAGCGGCGTGGGGAAATCGACGTTTCTCGCCAACTGGCTCGTGCGCCGCAAGAAGATGTTCCAAAACTGGCAGTCGAATTACCCCGAGTTTATCTTTTACCACGTTGTCGGTTGCTCACGCCAGTCGCTGTACGTGTCGAATCTTCTGGAACGCATTCTGCGCGAGATGAAAGAGTACTTTGAGCTCAACAAAGAGATCCCAGACGTCGAAGAGCGGCTCAGTTGGCAGTTCCCGCGGTTTCTTGAGACCGCGTCGAAGAAAGGACGTATCATTCTCATCATTGACGGTCTGCAGCGGCTCCGCACGACCGACGGTGAGAGCATTCTCAAATGGGTGCCTCTCGCGTTCCCACCGAACGTTCGACTGATTTTCTCGGGCACGGTCACCAGCCCCGCCACCAAGTACATGCACATGGCCGTGAATATCACGGGTCATGCGTCGCCCAACCGGCCGGGGATTCAGTCGCTCGACCAGTTTGAACGGCCCAGTATGGATGCACAACTCATTGAACGCATTAAAGTACGTGCTTGCATCATTGTCCGTTCCTACGGGATCGTACTGACCGTAGGGTGTCGGTAATGCTATAGCTCGAGGCCAATCGTCGCAACTGGACACTGGTCAATGTCGCACCACTGTTAGAGGAGGAACGGTGGCGCATTTTGAGAAAATTCATCCAAAAGTATCATCCGAGTCGTGGTGCGCATGACCAACAAACAACACGACCTTCAGTCAGCTCGGAATCAGTGCAATCTAAGAGCTTGCTCGCTGTATATGGACTCCAACTCTTCGATCTCCAGCAACGCGCGATCGTCAGTGTACCTGCAGGAGCAGTTCCTCATTTCCTCAAGACCGTGCTGGTCTCTCTCGCGTGGGCGGTCAACGAAGGATTCAACATTCACTCAGTGCTCGAAGAGTGGCTCGTTTCCGATAGCCAGGCTCAACTCCTTGAAGCCATCTTGAGGTCAATGGAGGTTGGGTACACGCCATCAGACCAGGCAAGAGCCGATGCCCGTCAGTTTGTTCACGAGAACCGATCGACACTCATCGCTGATTCTGCGAATCGACGCAGCACAAGCTCAACATCGCTATTGGCGGGGAACCAGCAAGCGTGCGCTTCCCAGGCTAATCCCTCTGGGATCACGTCTCCGCCGAATGGTATGCTTTCCATTCCTGAATTCAACCAACACGGAGCGCAAGTGCGAGCCAATATTGATCTTCCATTTGACGAAATCCAACAGCCTCTTCGACAAGACGGTGGATATCGACCAGACTTCAGGAGAAACAACAGTCAGCACGAGACGAGTGAGGTGTTCGTGCGCACGCTTGGGCTGCGATCTGACTCACACAAGAACTCCCTTCACGCTATTCCGGCACTCCCAGTGACCACACCAAGCGGACCTGGCCCAGCAAGCTTGTCGCTGGCAGATGGATTATTTTCGCCAAGTTCTCGACCAGGCACCTCTAACTCATCCGGAGAGGCAGCTTCGTGTGACAAACTGTTATCACGAACATCAATGGACTCGATGCCCCCTTATCTGACTGGGGGATTGTATGTTCCTCCTCTAGGCGATTTACTGGGCCGTGCACTGAGCCTCCTTTATGTCTCAAGACATGGCCTGCTTGAGAAGGAGCTCAAGTTCATCCTAAATGCAGTTGTGACGGAGGAGCGTCTGACCGCCGAGCCGACGATGAAGCTGCACCGCAAGGCATCGTTCAGCAACGTGAAAGACATATCAAGCGAAAGCCCGACCGCTTTTTCGGAAGCAGACTGGAAGGCACTTTTGCGTGCACTCAAGCCACTTGGTGTTCTATTCGTGCAAGATGTGCTGGTTCTTCCCACGTGCAAAGAAAGCCTCCGTGATGTTGTGTGGTGGCGTTACATCGGCAGTGAACGAGCTGAGCAGCAGTACCACCAATGGTTGATACGATTCTTTCGTATCCATCCTACCACGTTCCGTCGCGTTGAAGAACTCCCGTGGCATTTGAAGCGATGCTACCAGTGGGAGGCATTGCGTAACGTCCTGGTCAACCTTCCGATGTTCCAGTTGTTGTACACAGCGAATTACAAGAACGAATTGTTTGGATACTGGAAATTGCTTATGGATGGCCCACTTCCCCTCTACAGCGCGACAGATTCACCCAGTTGTGAGCAGTTGGCGTACGCAGTTGCGTTTGATGTTGTCAAAGAGTACGGTAAGAGCGTGGAGGAGTGGTATAAGGCAGCCAAGCCAACGACAAAAGTGTTTACGACAATGATCCAGCTTGTGACAAAGTTCATGTTTGAGTTTTCGACATCCTACCAAGGTTTCCTACCGGTGTTCAACCATGCGCCATTCGACTTGAAGAAACTATACTCCGATGGCTTCCTCTTTGCGGAGGACTTGCCGCACGTTCACCAGCTTACGACTTCGTCTAGTGCTGCGGCTTCAGGTGCACTTCTCAATCTAAATGCCAATGCGTCACCCATGGCAATGTCTGCGGCGGCAACAGCAGTGTCCGTTTTAAATGGTGCGTTAGAAGCATTTCCAACTCTCACCCAGCAAGCGACTGCCAATGTGATTCAAAAAGACAAGGAGAGCAATGGCAATTGGTTCTATTACTATCAGAGGTGGATATGGATTCAGTATCCTTGGCTCGCCCTCGGAAAGGATATCGTCATTCGTGAGAACCACGTGGAGGTACCACCTTTACGCACTTTGAAAGGAAGCTCGTCAAACATAGCATCAAGTGTGCTCACTGGTTTGGGGGGTGGGATTGGCTCTAGCTCAGATTCCGGCATGATGTCTCCGTTAGCCAGCTTGGACAGTGGGGACGATGGAAACGAAGAACGTCTGCGCGATGTGTCTGCGCACAATAATGGTCAAGGTACTTCGACAGGTATTCAATCAAACAGCCATGCTCGCTCATTACAATTCGACCAGCGGTTCTGGGACGTCAAACGAAGCATGTACGATCCGATCCATCAACGACAGAAAGGTACAATGAGTCCAGTCAAAGTGCGCGGTCTTCAGAGTGCGAGTACTTTGAACGGTCCGATCCCAACCACCCAAACAGAGTCTCTCATATCGCCCGAGAACTTGTTCCAGAAGAAGTCGACCTACGCAGCAGTCAAAAATGTTCTGTCGTCGTCCGTGCGGACGCTTCCAGGAACAGCATCTGCATCAACGCCGGCACTGCCAACTGTATCTGAGCTCGAGAAGTCAACCACGTTTCTGACTGAAGCAGGTGGAGCAACCGAAGACAAGCACGCTGTGAATATCGACTCAGTCGGTCTTGGTACTGGCATTTCTCCTTTGCAAACGAAGGGCGGGCTAGGCTCCCGTGATCAGGTTGTACTGGATCAGTTGACGAGCAAGGAAAATGTCGCCTCACTATCGACGGCTTTCGGATTACCAGCTCATTTCCAAGATTACCCACAGTCAGAGTGGGATCTGCGCAAGTCTTACAACTACGAGCTGGTACTCAAGTTGCAGACCCTCTACGACAATACGAAACTGGAAGTGAAGAAGAAGCACTCCCACCTTCACTTGGTCAAGCAAAAGATCTCTGAAACTCAAAAGCGCTATGAGTTCACCATGCGCGAGTGTGAAATGGCCAAAAGTGCGATTGATGAGATGAACTTACGGATGGACAAGACCGATCAAATACTCAAGCAGATTGACAAGCAAGAAAAAACTCATCGGAAGCTTCTCCGCAGCTGTGAAATGTTTCCACCAACAGATCCCTCTCACTTTGAGACGATGAAAAAAGAACTCAAAGTGATGCAAATGAAGCTGAAAGACCTGGTAGAAGAGAAGAAAGTACTTCAAGTAAAGAAAACACACTTGCAGACTGTGGAAGTACCAACTCTGAAGCGTGAGATCGAGCGAAGCAAGCAACTGATGAGTGCTGTCGTCGACAAGTTGGAGAAAGCTCGTGAGAAGATTGCTCAAGATCAAGCCGCAACCGACAAACTTTACGAGCGTCGTCTGGAGCTCATTAACAATGTTCGTGCGACTGCCGATAAGATCTCGGATGAAGTGCCTGGACTCGAGCAGACTGCGGACTCTGTAGCTCAGCATACTGCGAGCGCAACAACGCGGTCGCTTGCTGCGAAAGTTGCGCTTCAGCAGTGTGAGGCTATGTGCGAAAAAATTCAGAAAGCTACCGGATTCTCCAAGCTCGAGCTCATTCTAGAGAAGTTTGTGAGTCGTGAGGAACTGAACCGTAGCTTTGAGGAGCAAGCAAAAGTATACGAGGCACGACTGAAGCAGATCAAGCTTCATCAAGCTGAGCTGGAGCAGCAGCTTCAGGAGCTGGAGTTGTCGAACGCAGCGACCAGTACTGAGGACCCTCGGATGCTGGAAGAGAAGCTCCGCGTTGCCGAAGTTGAGTTGGCTCGAACGGAGCGAACGCAAAATGTGTTATTGACGACATCAAAAGAGGTCATCGCGGGAGCAGCACGGATCGTCAAACTCATGGGAATCACGTCGTGCCGAACGCCGCACCAGAATGCGATTCCTGCAATGCAGTTGTGGCCGCCACCTACTACTGGCGAGAGCCTACTCTTATCCGAGTTCGAGACACTTGATGCCAAGGAGATCACAAACCTGCTCCAAATCTGCCAAGATCGCTCGAGCCAGATGCTCGATGTGGTGCGTCTCTAGATATCAACAAACGACGGTTTCTTGGTTGCTTACACTTGCTTTGTGTTGGCATAGATCGACGGCGGTCGAGCAGATCCCGACGCAAACTTCTCCACGGTACGTTCCATAACCAAACGTAGTGTTGGAATTCATTCGATGCTGACATGTGGTGTTCCTTTTGAAGGCACCGGGCCGCGGTCGCCGCAACAAGGTCACTCGAATGCTCGACGATATGCCGGCCAAGCCCGCTGGTCGACAAAAGCGCTACTCGCACTCGAGACCAAAGCGAGATCGTGGTGCAGCCGACCGCGGATCGTTCATGGGCGTCACGTTGCCCACACCGATGGGATCTCATGCAGGCCAAGTGGATGTGGATCCGCTGGTCATTTCAGTGGCGATGCACGAGCCGCCGGGCATGCCCGAGGTGGACGAAGACGAGAAGAACCTCGATGTGGTCACACGTGACGCCATCAAAGTGGCAAGCAAGGCCAA
>JAADVY010000825.1:0-12051 GCA_023336035.1 Pythium plurisporium
CATTGCCCTCGCACGCAGCTTCAGCTTGTCCGACACAAAAGGCGGGTGGAAGGGATTGGCCTGGAATATATACAGGTTAAATAAACTGGGTCATTTTTCTCCAAAGCCGCGGTGATCGTCCGCACCGGCAGCGTGACAGCGATCGAGACCACCTGACAGCTAAAGATGATCGAGAGAAAACAGCCACGTCTGATCCGACTATACTCAGACTCACGAACAGCAGAGGGTGTCGAGTTATCTCGATCATCGAGCAATGGGCTCAGTCCGTGCGAGGTGTCCATGGTACTCCTGGTTGTACTCACGCCTTCATGTCCTGTTGAGTGATAGCTCGAGCTTGAGGTTCTTCGCGTTCAGTGTACCACGAAGGAGAATCCTCGGGGTCAATCAATGATTCAACTCTGCGTCCAAATACACTGTGAAGCGAAGGTGACTTCACGATGATCGCAAGAGGAACGAACCCATGTTGATCTCGACCATTGGGACTACCTGGGCGTCAAACCTTGTTGACTACCTGGAAGCCAAACCTACTTGTTTTCGTGCGCATCCCTCGATTCATCGACCTGGAAGGTCGTTGGCTGTGAAAGAAAAGGTGGCAGCTGCGGACAGCTGCAACATCCCACTCCCGAAAAAAAGGCGCACCATATCGCATAACCCGTTCTGGTTTCTCCAACCTTTCTCACAAGTAGGTAGACCTCCAACCAATCAACATGCGACATCTCGCTGATGAAATGGGTACGCTACGGTTACACAGGTCATACCCGGTGTGTGTACCCACCAGATTCCCCCCGCCCTCCTCCCCCCTTCGCTCCACGGTCCAGCCTGGATGACCTTCATACATGGGGGCGGCATCTTGGCTTTCCAATCGGAACCAGCCAATTCGCGTCCCCCTCTTCCTCCTCCTTCCCAGTCTTGCTCTCTCCAACGACGCGGATCCCCCCGGTCGTATCCAAATCCCCATTCCGTCTGACTCTGTGTCCGCTGTCTCACGCACGGGACGTCAAGAGGACGAGAAAGAAGGATCCACGAACGACGACTCTGTGTGTGAGTGGCCACATTGAAGAAGCTCCAGTTATGAGCGACAAGGCCAAAGACATCTACTCGGGCTTCAAGAAGATCCTGCGCTCGCCGTCGCTCGGCAGCAGCTCCTCGGCGGGGCGCCGCTCCAGCAGTGGCTCGTTCTCGCTCAGCGGCGCGCTCGCATCGTTCTCGCTCTCGAACACGCCGTCCACTACCAGTAATGACGGCAGTCGCACCTCGAGTCTCAGTGCGAAAGGATACGGCGACGCCGATTTGTCCGCGGCGGCCGCGGCGGCTGCCGACGAGATGTTTAATGACAAGCCGAAGAAAGAGCGGCGGTCGTCGTTTTCGTTTGCGACCTGGAAAGAGAAGCACCGCGAGAAGAAGAACGCCAAGCAGGCCCAGCGCGAGGCCGAAAAGGTCGCGGTGGCCTACGGTGCGACGGCCGCCACGCCTCGCGCCGGCTCGTCACGGGTCGACATGTACGGGCGATCCAACTCGGTCTCGTCGAACCCATCGACCACACCCAAAAATCACATGGGGCCACCGAGTCTGACTCGATCTGTTAGTCACAGCGGCGCGACGTCTTCCAACCAACCAGTGCCACCGCCCCAGATGCGGCGAAGTGTGAGTGGCCGCGTGTTAGAGACGATGTACGAGTCGCCGCGTGGGAATTATGCGAACCCTCGACCGAGCGGCAGCAGCTCGAAGACGACCAGCATCTTTGGCAATAGTTCATCCAAGCCAACGCCAGCGAAGCAGACTGGTTCGTCGTCATCGTCAACACAGAGTGCTCCCCCAGCAAACGGCGGATTCTCCTCCTCCACGGCTCGCCCGCGCAGCAGCACGGCCGGAACGCCCCAGGAGGGCCAGCTGCGTCGGGAAAGCTCGGCTCGAGCGCGTGCGGCTTCCAGTGCTCCGCGCCCGTTGGCCGCGACGAGCTCGTCGGCCAACTCGTACTCGTTCTCACGTCGCCAACAGGAGAAGACTCGTACGGCCGATCGGGCATCGACTATGATCGTCGATGATGTGGCGACGATCGTCAAGCCACGTCAAGGAGCGTCTCGCACATCCTCGCCGTCGTGGGATTCGGATTCCGACGAAGATAAGGACGCTTTCGAAGACTCTCGGCCACGCACGCGTGGCTTAAGTCGTCGTTCCATCAGTATGGACTTTATGGAGCCACAACAGCCGACGCACTTGATCTCAAAGATCTGGCGGAAATTGCCCATCCAGGCCCGACTTTACGGACGAAACAGCGTCGATCTTGATTTGGAGAAGGATCGAACAAGCATTTCGCGGTCGTCAGCGTCGAAGCACCTGCATCGTAGTGATAGCAATGATGGTGACGAGTATTCGATTCCGTCCAGTCCGTTGCCAGATGAGAGCAACATTTTCGGGGACAAGCACATTCGATTCAACCACAAGGTGTCGTTCACGCCGGCCGAGGGTGTGTACGTTGCTGTCGAGAGCTACGATGATGTCTTGGTGCGTGTTTGCCAGTTCGAGTCGCACGACCTGCGTCGCACGGCTATCAAAGTACAGGAGTTCTTGGAGCGCTCGATGTGCTTTCTCCGGGGTACGTCCACGCGCCGCGGTCAGAAGGTGTCTATCTCGAATGAGGAAATTCGCTACTGGCGACGACTCGCTCGCCACGACTGGAGCACTGAAGACTCGATCGAGCCGCCGCTTCTCTGTGGTGGCAAGGACGTGCTGGAAGCAGCCGCCAAGTCCAAGGCTTCCGCATCTGGTCGCAGCCACTCGAGTTCGTCTGTGACTGAAGAAGAGACGGACGACGACGACGTGATCAGTGCACCAGACATGGCCAAGATCGCCAAACTGTGTGAGGTGGTAAACTGCTGCCTGAACTCGGGTGATTCGCTCTTTTCGAACGAGGATGTCGAAGAGATGGTGACGCTCGAGCTGCTTGTCGAGGAAGACGGGTGGATTTAAGTATGAAGGGGCGATTGAGGGGAGCAGTTTTATAAGCCTGTGCATCCGATCGAAGGATGCGAAATTGTCGTTGCTGACTCCCCTCCAACCCCACACAACACAGAAGAGAAACACAGTATGTGTACAATAGACTATTCATCGATCGACGCTGGAGTTGACGATACGCGTCGACACAAATTACATTAAATAACATCGGACTGACTACTACTTCACTAGTACCTATGGGCATTTCTGGTATCGGGCATTTGTCAACGACGAGGGCCGGTTGCCAGCGAGAGGTTGGGCTTCTTTCCAAATGAGAAGCGAGCCGGTCATAACAAATTCTTACTTGCGGATCGGCACGTTGCACAGCTTACGGATCTGGCGCTCCGTGAAGCGGAACGAGCCGTACGAGATGCACGAGTTGGCGACCTGGACGAGCAACGAAAGGTCCGTCGTATCGGGCACGAGTGGCGGGTCGACCAGCAGCGTCGGCAGTGGTCTCTCCTTCGTGATGGTCTTGAGTGGTACAAGCGCAGCGGTGTTGGACCGCTCGCGGCTGCTGCTACGGCCTCTTGACAGCCAGTTGGAGACCGTCGCACGCAGGCCTAGTGTCGTGGACTCTCGGCTGATCGTGGTGGTCGAGCGCGTCGAGAGACGCGTCCATCGGGCCGAGATGCGCGACGACGCACGCGACGGCGCCTGTCGCTCGGCCTCGTCCTGTGCGTACGCACGCTCCTCAGCGGCCCAGTCAAAGTGGGCGAGGCGACGCCACCGCTTGACGTCATTGCTGGAGAATTTTTTCTTCTCGCGGAATCCAGGGACCCACACGTTCTCGTCCGGTGGGTACCCGAGATACACGGCCGAGCGGTAGAGAAACTCGGCGATCATGAGCTGCACGGACCGCTCGGGCGGCGGCGGCACGCCGTCCTGTGGGGACGAGTCGGTCGAGGACGACGTGGACGACGAGTCGGTCGCGGTGCCGTCGTCAAAGTAGTCCGGGTCGTGGAGATACGAGAGTGTGTGGTAGAGACCGGCGACGTTGAAGAGCAGATCGTCGTAGGTTTGCACGGGCGGCCGCGTATCGGGCATGATCTCGGGCTCGTACGCGTTCTTGAACGTGACTTTCTTACGCAACTTGGGCTTGGGGGGCGTCGTGTGGCGGCGCCGCGACGGCAGCGACGTCGTCATCGGCGGCGCGTCGTTGCGGGACGTGGTAGCGAGCGGCATGGACGTCGAGCGGCGCGGGCGGTTGGGTGTGCCGTACGCGCGGACGATCGGACGGTCGTCGGCTTCGTGCACGACCGAGCCGGCCAGCTCGGGCACAGGCTCGTCGTCCACAAAGAAAGTGGTCTCATTCCCATCATCGTCCTGTGGATCGTCCACTGTTGTGGACGAGGCGGCGCTGCTGCGGCGTCGGCGGCGACGCGGGTTCTTGCGCGAGACGCAGTTGGACGTGGAGCCGCGACGCGGGAACGGCGCCATCTGTGGTTGGGGCTTGGGCTCGGGCAGCGGCTTGCGGTGGACCGAGAGTAGCGCGTCCATGTCGTCCAGTACGACGGCCTCGAGGTTCATGGGGATCGTGCGGCGCGAGGAAGATGTCGTGGGGTCCATAGGCTGTGGCAACGAGCCTCCGCGCGGACGCTGGGAGTGGCCCATGGGTCTAGTGCGGATGGAAGAAGAGTGCTGTGGATGCCGAGTGTGGTTAGCCGTATGGGCGGGGCTGTGATGGAGAGACCAGGCGACAATGCATGCGATAGTCGGACGCACCAGCTGGCACCGGCCACACTGTGGTCCACAGTCCACACTGTGGACTTGCGTCCGCAGCTGGCGGAGCGTGCCACGCCACCTGGTAGGCAGCGAAATGGAACTGGACAGTGGACGCCTCAGACTCAGGTCAACATTATCCAATGAAGAAAGCATGAACAGAATCAGATGGAATCCGTTGTGGGGTCGTGCGGTTGGAATGCGGCCAGTTGCCTGGGTTCTGTTGGTGAGCCAGAGCGGATCCACGTCCCCACGGCATCCACGTGACTTCGATCCTCTGGGATCACGTTGGCTGGATCTCATGAGTCCGTTGGCCATCCACAGAGTCTCACCACACGGAGGGATCCACCCACAGGACTCATCGTGGTTGGAACGAGGCTGCGTCTACCAGTCTCCCACCAACGGTCGGATACCCGTTCACCAGAGACGCAATTGCAACGCTTTCCCTGCTGGCTTGGTGGGAGCCGCGTTCTGCCGTCAGCGTTGGGACACACGGACTGCACATGACGATGGTTTGATCCATTCCTGCAGGTGCTCCAGCGCAGTAACCAACACTTCACACGTCGCAGACGGCACATGTCACAGAATGGTCAACATGACGCACTTCAACGGTAATGGTGGCTGCAAGCGAGCGCCATCCCCCAACGTGTCCATCGTGGTGTTGTTTTGTGTAGGTATCTGTCTGTTTCTCTTCCTCCTATTATATCGCATCGTCTGTCGTCTCCCGTGTGTTCACACGGCGTTGACGCTGTCGCTGCGGCCACTGATAGCGCTGCGTGGATGGCTCGACACCCGCATCAGAATCGGCTGCGGGTTGCGCACGGCAGCGGGCTCGAGGCTCAGCGTCTCATCGTCCTCGTCCTCGTCGCCTTCGTGGACAGGATCCATCGCAATGGTAACCGCGTCGGCTCTCGCGGCCGCCGAGTCCAAGCTGTCACGCGTGAATCCTCCACGCCCACCCGTCGCAAACTGACTGGACGGCGAGGCAACCCCACCGGCCAACTGCGACGTGCGCCGAGGGTGCATTTCCTTCGGGATCGCAATGATCTCGCGCAGCTTGGCCTCAAAGCGCCGTTGGTACCGCACCGGGTCGATCGCGGAGAGCCCGTTCGGATCGCAGCGCTGTACGTTCACTTTCCAGAAACGCTCCAGCTTCTTCTGCGTGTTCCACTGCTGCAAGATGTCGATGATGCCAATGTAGTAGAAGCCCGGGCCGAACACGCGCTCGCTCTTGCGCATCGACTTCTTCTCACGGGACAGTACCGGCATCGAATGCGTGCTCGTAGTGTCCACACCCGTTGCGCTGATGCTGCTGACACTCGATAAATAGGAGCGAGCGCTGAAGGTTCCTGTCGCGCGGGTCGTGCTGGCCCCTGCTTCAGTGCGAAGATCGTCCATTGTGAGGTCCTTGTTGCCCGACGGTGTTTCTGATGATGGCACGGTCGAGGAGATCGACATGTCGTTGCTACTTCCCGTATTCGCGCGTGACTTTTTGATTTCATTGCCTGAAATGGAGTACATGGAGGCAGTCATGACGTTGCTTGTCGCGGTGTTGCTTCGCGTACGCTCGTCGGCCGCTGGGGGGTCCACGAGGAACTCAATGTCGGTCACGCCAAGCAGTAAGCTATAGTCCATGATGCCTAAACTGCACAGGAACAGCGAGTCTTCACGCAAGTGCTCGTACAGTTCCTTGCCAGCTTCGCTGCCGATACGCATTCGTGTACGCAGATCGTTGTCCTTCAGCACGACATTGGGTTCGTGCAAACCGACCACGTTCGGACATTGCAGAAACTTCTTGTTTGATCCATACTTGAAGTACATCGAGCAGTGCCGGCATTTGACCTTGGCTCCACGACGTGGGCGGCTGTAGCTGCGATTTACCCACGAGCCCTTGATGTCGTACCGGTGGTGAATCGTCACTCCTTCTTCCATCACGTCGAAGAGATTTTCCATCACAACAAAATAGAACTTCTTCTCGTAAAGCGTGATTTTGAAGCAGCCGTAGAACTTGGTGATGAGTGACCACGGGTTCTTGATCAAGTACTCGACGTATTCTTCTGCAATGTCGCACAAGAAGCGGCACTCCGCTTCGGCCATCGATTTGACGATGAAACGCTTGTCACCACTGAAAAACATGAACGCCCCACTCGCGCCTTCGCTAATGCTGGGTTTCGTACTCGTCTCGAAAGACTTTAGAAAGTCCGCCGTCTTGATACCCGTGGCCGCACGGAGCTCAGCAAAGGCCTCTGACTTGTACGGCGTGAATCGAATCTTCTGCTCAGAAGTGTAGTCGGACAGTTGGGGTGCACCGTGGCCAACAGGAGACTTGAGCCCTGGGAGCGTGCTTGACGATTCTGCACTTCGAGGGAAACCCATCTGGGTAAGAAAGCTCGCCCGCACTGGGGGAGCTCCAGGTTGCTGAACATCTGTCTCCGGGACTCCTGGCAGCTTCGAAGAGGTCGACGATTTTGAGTCACGAGACGATCGATCACTTCTGGAAGACTGCTGTCCGTAAGATAGGTTATTCACTGGAGCTTTGGTCGGGGTCTGGAATGATGGGCGATAACCATCGTCCTGCTTTTCTTCCTCGTCTTCGCCTAGAACCATCTCTTGAGTAGGCGATCGATCACGGGTACGAACGAGTTCGTCATCAGCCAGCTGCACAGCTTTCGCCATACCCTCAATGGTGAAGAAGATGAGCTCCCTTTGCAAAGACGCATTGAGCTGAGCACTGTACTTCTTGTCTGCGGATTCCGACTTGAACTGCATCCAGTGGGTCTTCATCAGAGACGGCTTGTTGATCATGAACCACACAAAGTAGTCGACAATACCTCGCCCAGCCAGAGTGTAGCTGTACGAGCGGAATGATTTGTTCGGTGTCATGCGGCCATTCTCGTCAAAGTGCGTTCGTGCCGAAAAGCTGATCGCGTACATGCAAAAAGCGATTGTCCAATACCCAGTGAAACTCATCACTGAGATCGCCGAGTTGCGCAGCATCTCAACACGCGAGTCGAGAGTGAGCTTGAGACCGGATCGCAAGCGCCGCATGCCGTAAAAGAGAACAGCGAATCCCGACAGGTAAAACATGATCATCCAGTCGTAAAACACGGTCCAGCTGGCGACATTGAGACGCCAGAAATTGCGTTCCTTCTGGTCCCCACGGTGTGTCCAGCAATAGTTCCCATCGGCGAACCCATGGAAGGTCGGAATGAACCACACGAGCCATGCAGTGAACCCAGCTGACATGCAAACAGCGAAGACGTACTTCTTGCGGTCGGCTTCCACACTCGTGAACGGGTTCGTGAGCGATTGGTACATGTCCACGATGAGCACAAAGTACCAACACTCGCTTGCAAAGTACAGGAACTGCGTGGCGCCAGCGAGAAACGCACAGCTTCCACGGTCACCGGGTTCGTAAATGCCGATTTCTTGGAGAAACGGATCGAGCAGGAAGCGAACGGCAAGCACGATATCGATGACACACTTGAACAGGATGATCGGGTTCGGGTGTGCCTGGAAGATGTGAACGCCATGGTACGTGACAAATACGATCGAGCACAGTACGAGTGTTTGCAACGAGCCAAGTACAAGACCCGGGTCAATGTCGTAGCCAGGCAGCCGCTCGGAAAGCAGCGTTGCCGTGTACGTGGAGAGCAGCATGAACACGGCGATCGCGACAACAATCTTGCCGGCTGTAGACCATTCTTGGTCCCCCAGACTGAAGCAACTGCGTGGTGCGATGATCTCGACACCGGGCTTGGCAATCAGGCCCTCCTCGTCAATGACCGTCAAGTTGAACTCGTTGTGGGACGAATCCTCCAGTGGGTCGGGCCGCATCTTGCCGAAAAACGTGTCGCGCAACCCACCCGTGCCGGCCGTGTTGCTCACGGTGCTGGACATGCGGCTGAAGATCGAGGTGCGGCGTGGGCCGAGACTGCTGTTGAAGCCCGTGGTGGCACTGTCTTGGCTGTTCATGGACGACGGACGCGACCGCTTCTGCTCGCTGTCGCCACCACTCGCGCTACCACTGCCGCTTTTCGCGTCTGCGAGGCTGTGGCTATTGCGCGAGGCAGCCGTCAAATCACTGGACGTTGGCGTGGGCTCCATCGTGCTGAAAACACAGAGCGCAGAAAGTGTGAGATCTTGGGTTTGCATGGGGCTCGCGACTCCGCAAAAACGGCAATCAAGAGCGCATCGTACGCAGCGCACGGTGGACTAACGTACCGAATTGTAAATGGCGCTGGACGCCGTCTGGGTCGGAAGAAAAGCAGACGCAGGCGAACCGCCTGCCACGCACTTCGTGCTTGGGCTTCTCGCTCTTCTCTGAGCGAGAAGCCTCGACCTCCCAACGAAAAAGCGGTTCCTCACTTGAGTCGAACTCAGATTAAATTCTGAGTTCGTTCCTGAGTTAGTCTGAATAGTGGGCTGCTGAGTCCTTGATTATGGGTTCATTTCGTTTCGTGTGTGCCTGATTTGTGTGGTCCACGTTTTTACAGCTGCTGTATTTACCGTATCGCCAAGCGGGCTAGGGCTGTGGTCTTCGAGGATCGACAGTACTGTCGACTACTTTATTACAGGCGTGCTTGGTGGTCTGACCGTGGCTGGCTGGCTGGCCCTGGACGAGCTGCTCCCCTTGGCGACGGCAAAGTTGGTGGTTGTAATTTTCCTCATTGGCGTCAACAGCACCAAACTCTTCGAAAATGGTACGTCGATGTGGCCGCTTCCTCGCGGCGTGAGCACGTCTCTCTCTCGACATTCATCGTGCGCGACGCGTGCGCCTGTATTTCAGCTTCAGAATGCGGCGTTTCCGGAAAGCAGAGCCGCTCGGTGACGGGAGATACAGCGACTTAAAGAGGACGAGTCTTGGAACGAGCACGATCCTCCATGCGTGTCGAGATAAAGGAGAACGCGTGGAAACGAATATTGTGTGACCTGTGAAGAGAACGTCGGTGGTTGCGGCGTGTGGTCGCGTTTCGCCGTGGACCGGGGGTTCTGGGAGATCGCGAGGAGGTAGTCATCGGGACGGATCCGGCGAGCTATTCGGCGGTGCAGAGCGCGATACAGTGAACAGAGCGCCCGGAACGAGAGCAAGTGACAGGAGGGACACAGAGAGAGAGAGAGAGAGACGCTAGTCCCACGCGAGCGAGGGGGGCGCGTGTCGTGGAATGCGACGGACAAGCAAAACTCACCTGCTGTGCTGATGCCGCTGTAGCCTTCGCAAAAGACGTTCCGTATCAAGCAGAAGCTCTGCAAGAAGATGAAGCAGAACCGTCCGATCCCGCAGTGGATCCGCATGAAGACGGACAACACCATCAAGTACAACATGAAGCGTCGCCACTGGCGCCGCACCAAGCTCGGCTTGTAAGCGTTGCGCTTGTCGCCTGAGCTTTTGCTGATCGCGTGTTGGAAGAGGAAGACCAGCCTGTTGTCCCATGCCGTCCACGCGCTGCTGGTGGTGGTCTCGCACTCCCGTGGTGGCGTGCTGGGCGGTTAGATGAGAAGGCAGAGAGGGTGGACCCATGTAGCCGAGTATCTTCGTTATAGACATGAGGAAGACAACGCTGTGCGTCCCACGCCGTCTCCGCCTTTTTGGAAAATTTCGTCTCGTGTGGTGTATTGGGGAGTTGCCTTAGTGAGTTGTTTCTCTCTGTGCGTAGTTACTGTGGTGTGGTCTGGCGCCGAGGGAAGAAGATGCAGGTCTCAGTCGTCCTCGTCCGCATTCTTGCCGTCGTCGTCGCCGTCGTCCGGCTCGTACCGCTGCAGTTTGCGTCGCAGCTCCGTGAGCTGCGCGTTCTTTTGCGCGACCATGCTCTTCATGGACTGGAACTGCTTCGTCTGCGAGACATGCTTGTCTCTCTCCTCGAGCTGGAGAGTGAGATCGTCAATCTTCTCCTGCGCCTCGTAGAGCTTGCGCTGCAACTGCTTCAGCTCACGCGCGTGCTCCTCTTGCTGCAGCTCGTTCGTGCGTTTGGCTCGGCGGATCTCTTCTTCTTGCTCTTTCATCACCTGCTGCTGCTGCTTTGCGGGGCTCACAGCCGCACCGCCTCGCTTTCGCGCCTTGCCCGCGGTCTCTTCGTCGATCCACTCGCTCACGCTGAGCTTCTCCACTTTTTCAAGTAGATCGCGATCCTCGACGACGCCAATATCGAGCTCGAGCGCGAGCTTCTTGGTCTCCGCCTCGGCAAAGACCTGTCGCAAAAGCAACGCCATCATATTGATGCTGTCTTGGTGCTCGCTACGAACGTTTGCCTACCGGGGGAGAACAGCACAGCAGTTGCTTCGTCAGATCCTCGGCTCCTCGTGGAACAAAAAGAAGAACACGGTCACACCTTCACGGCAAAGTTGAGCGACTGGAGTACGTCCTGGACATCCTTCTGGCTGTAGACTTCATCCGACGACAGCCTAGTGTAAGTCGATGCCAACACCGATCAGTGTCACTGGGCCCGTCGGTCTTATTGGCATGCGTCAGCTACCGTACCGATCCGAGCGCGTGTCTTCAAAGTCGCCATCTACGGTCTCCAAGTGCGTCTTGAGCCGCGCGCGGAAGAACTTGAGAAACTTGGAGATCTAGTCGACCAACAACCAATGAGAGGAGCGATTCACACACGCACGAGGTGACAATGGTCTACCAACCTCCTCCTGGTGGTGGGGGCTGATCGCGCTCATCCGTCTGGCTTCGCTAGCTCGTCCCCTTGAAGTCTCTGGGCTGTGGTTGTTGGACGGAGAGTGCAGTCGGGGAGGCGTCGCGTCGTTTCGCGGTCCAGGAGTTCAGAGTGGTTCGATAAAACATACGGGAGACCGTTGCGCTCACGGTACGGTCTCAGGTTGCAGACTACGCGTAGAGCGGCTCTTGGTCTCGCTCCTCAGAGCGAGTGGTGGAAGACCGCCGGTCGTTGGTGCCGTGTACGCTGTGCGGAGTTGTTCACGACGATCACGTTGGGCAAGCAGTGTGTCAAAGACCGCCCGACTCTCCTGCATCAGCCTCTCGTCACCGGCCTGGCGAGACGCTGCAGTGGATTGAGCAACTTGGGTTGTATGCACCTCCTGTGCGACCCACGTTGGTCGTCCCAGACGTGATGGTGCCGTGCGGACACTTCGACGCTGCTCGTGCAGTGCGTCGATCTGCATGGGCTGCTTGCTCCATTGGAGAGACACGACAGAAGGTGCGACCTGCGATGCACTAGCCCTCCGTGGATCGCAATGGCTTGTCGTCACTCGAAGCGGCGCCAAATGCTGCAGCCGCTTCTCCTCGACTCGCGCAATGTACTTGTCGTAGTTGGCCTTGTCGCGCTTGAGCTTCCGGTGGGCCTTGCGTTTGGCGTTGTCCACCGCGAG